>CATKHJ010004708.1:0-22423 GCA_949750685.1 Vernicia montana | reverse complement strand
TCTTTTTTTTTTTTAAATTTTCTTCTTCTTCATTTTCCCATCAATTGTTGCTTGAAATTTTATTTATGCAGTTATTTCTCACTTATTTTTCAACTTCGAGTGTTATCTTTTACATGTAAGTAATTTTTTTTTTTTTTTTATTTTGTAACTTCCATTTTTACTTTTTTGTTTTTCTTGATTTCGTGGAGTTTTCTAGCCATAATGATGTTCCAATGGAAGATAATGAAGGCGTCACTATCTCAGTTTGGATGAATATGTGGTTTTTAGGATATATAATATAAGAAATTTATGTTTTAGGAGACTATTAGATGAGACTTTCAATTTTTTGAAAATATATTTCAATTGTTAGACAAAAAAACTCATTTTGTATTGTGTTGTGGTTTATTAACAAGGATTTTGAAATTTTGAAAAAAAAAATTGAAAGTTTTAAATTTTCGAAGAAGAATAGTGATGATTTTCAGTAAAAAAAAAATAATAATAAAAAAAAGAATGTTGATGATTCTTCTTTCAAAAAAAGAGGTTGAGGGTATTAAGTTTTTAAGGAAGAGGAAAGCATATATTTCTGGTATTTTTGAAAGGGATGAAAAATCTATTGGGAGAAGGCAGCTTTATTGCATAGCCTTCATTTTTGTTAACATTTCTAATTTTTCTTTTATTTAGGGTATATGTTTGATTTATTTTATTTATATATTTGATTTGATATTTGGTTGATTTGATGTATATGTTTAGTTGATTTTATATACTCATAATATATATCAAGAGTATACCATTTACTGTTATCATAATCATTTTTAATTCACTATTTTTTTACAAATTTTGAAATAATGAATCGATCAAGAACTTAGTTTTTTTTTTTAAGTTTGATTAAAATATATTAAATATATTGAATGAACCATTTTGAATTAAATTATCAATTTTTAAAACAAACACTAAAAATTTAGCAAATATATACTAAACATATACCCAACATACACTCAAAATATATTACAAGTATACTCAAAATATACACAATATATACTATATCACTGAAAAACGTAAAAATGTAAAAAAATTGCTAAAAAACGTATTTTTGTAAAAAAAAATTGTCAAAGAGTATATTTTTTGTAAAAAAATTGGTCAAAGCGTAAAAAAATATAATATTAAAATCTTTTTTAAACATTTCTGTAAAAAATCCATTTCTGTAAAAATTCCATTAAAATATTGGTGGTTCTTGGTAACTCATAATTTAAATTTTATTGGGTTCTATTTGGCCCATAATTAACATTTTATTAGGCTCTACTCGGCCCATAATTCATTTTATTGGGTTCTACTCGGCCCATAATTTAAATTTTATTGAACTCTTCTTGGCCCATATTTTAAATTTTGGTGGGCTCTTGTCGGTCAAAAATTCGAGCTCTGATCAATGGAAAGAAAAAAAAAGGAACAAAATACAAAAAAAAAAAAAAAAAAAAAAAATGCCACCAGGCCATTTATGGACAGTTAGACACGGTCATGGTCCAATATCTGTCCAACAATAAACTGCCTCCCTCTTTTAATACCACAGACTAAAATCACCAGAAGCTTCCACAGGCAGGACAAACTCAGTTTTTGACAGTTACTTCTTACGAAGAGGCAAAGCATACTTGGCATTACTTAGCAATGTCGACCATCCTCAATTTTCTTTCTCAGTCTCATTGGCCAAGGTAAGTAATTTACATCCTTTGCAAAAATGTATATATATTTGGTCATAAATGCCTTTCTCTTGCCTGCATTTCTCCATTGCAGGCAATGGCCAATGCTACCCACTAACTAATCTCAAAGTTTGCCAGTCTCAAACAGGAGCAGAAGTGCAAAATAAGCCACAATGGAAAGTGACAATTTTAAATGATTGTATGTGTTCTCAATTGAATATCAAATTGGCCTACAATGGGTTTCAAACCGTGGAGAAAATTGATCATTCCATGTTGGCCATAGCAGGTGAAACATGTCACATTAACAATAAGCAGCCACTATATGCATATCATACCTTCAATTTCACCTATGCTTCGGATGTTATATATCCATTTCACCCAATCTACTCAGAAATTGCTTGTTCTCAAGTATATAATGAAGGCTTCATACCTTGTGACTATAACAAAAGCTTAATTTTGTGTTGTACTTGCTCTTATTATGATATTAATGAGCCCATTCTTTGTGTGTGTATATGCTCTATAAAAAAAAATTTTTTTTTTTTTCAGTGCATTAAATGAACATGTACTTGAGTTTGTGAAGTTTGCATATGCATATTTAACCATTAGCCATTAAATTATATATTGGTCCAATATGATTATGACCTGAGTAACTAAAATGAACTTTTAACTTGTATATAGGTATACGAAGAGAAACAAAAGCCTATAGTCCTAATTAAAATACAGAAATTGATATATAAATAAACAACTAGACAGAGAGAGATTTGTTTGTTCATTCCAAGTTTTGGGGTTGATCAAGGGTAATAATTTGGGGGGCAGAAGGCGCATTGCTTGTTGTCCCATTCTCAAAAGATGGGGACAGAATCCATTTACCCTCAGATTCAAGAGGCTCAAAAACCATAACACTCCCATCTGTTAGCCCTATAGCAAACTGGTTAGGTTCTTGGGGATGTGCAGCTATCACAAGTGGGTATACTGTATAACTGTAACAAATGAACATTAATCACTCATTATATATTTGAGGAATTTTAAAACATCTAAAAAACACATTTTGGAAATAAAAACATAATTAAGTACCTGATATCTGATGGAAGATAAGTGCAAGGATTAATTTGACATCGCACTTCAAGATTCGATGCCCTGAATATGCGTAGAGTTCCATCCAAGAAGCAACCATACACTAACTGGCCATCACATGAGACCATTGCATGGGAGATTGGTGCTGAAAATTCTCCAACAGTCCACTGGAAATAAATGACACAAACTATTTGTCCAAGTATTTAAATGAAAAAGTATGTTTAGTTGTCAATTACTTGACTTAAGCTATAGAAGTTTTAGCTAAAACAATTTTAAAGTAGTCAATTCATGGAAATGCAGAGTTAGATTGCTTTAATGAAATCTTGTTGAAATTAGGATACCTGCTTTGTGCATTCAAGTTTAGTTGGTTCATATATGGCAAGCTGAGTATCATGTACCACAAGTAAGTGGATCTGGTCTTGGTGAAATTGAATTTGGGTGTTTGACATTGCTGCCGGCGTCTTCCCAGCTGGAATTTTCACAAAAGTATTCTTTTGTTTTTCCCACTTATCAGAGCTCCATACAATAATCTGAAGGAAAGAAAAAATATTGTTACTTTGTGGTCCTATTTGTTTGCGAAGAATTTACATTTCCAAAGATAACATATTAACCTGAGCATCCACCCCGCAGGAAACAAGCATATTCAGCACATTGGAGAAAGCAAGTCCACTGATTCTCTTAGAGTGACCCTTAAGCTTGCTCTTGACCTACATCAATAAATTAAAAAATGATCAAATTCCTAGATATTTATTTATTCAGGATTACAATGATCATCCTCAAGCATTGTATCATTACCTCATCCATACGAACATTATATATATGTATTGTGGAATCATCCATGCCTACTGCAATTATATTGTTATCTTGAGGGTGGAAAGCAAGATATGTTGCTGCAGGTGGTGGAGACATGAATGTTGTCATTGTCTGCAGTTTTCCAATGGAATTCATAAATGGCCAGCCAAAATGAGGTTCTCTTCCTTTTTTTTTTTTTTTTTTTATAAATATTTTGACACAAGCTACAAACATTCTTAAACCTACCTTAAATGTCATAGTGTTGAACAAGGAAATTTTGCCTCCCGACGCTGACATAATGTAGGAGTCATTCTTAGACAAAGCAAAGCAAGGTACAGCCTCTTCAGGTTTAGCATCTGTTAGATCATTTGTCATTAATATGCCAGAAGCTGGTTGCAACAATTGAGGGGTAACCTTGGTTGTCACCTAGACCATGTAAAATTTAGTCTCAGAAATCATGAAATAAATTTTTTGAGAAAGGAACTTGATTATAGTAAATGGGATTATTTTCATCATAAATCTGGATCTTGATAAAAAAAAACTAAAGAGGGAGGCCTTATACCTTCCCACTCAAATTAGGGTCTGTTCGATGCCACTTCCAAAGTAGATGAATCCCATTCAATGCTAGTGCCAAGATGGCAGTGCCTGAATTTGTGTAGATCAACCTTGCAATCTGAAGTTGTGAAGACTAACAAGCCGATGAGAAATTGATTTAATTTTTTCATGTCAGCACACACAAGTGAAGCTCAACTAATTATAAGGCCAAGCATGTAGAGTATTACTCTAGTCATACCTTATCTGTTTTAACACGAGCAGAGAGTCTCAATGACCGGAGTCGAGAAGGATCATTAATCTCATGCTTCCATGTTTTTACTGGGTTTGGTTCTTCAGGTAATCTTGGTTTTGCATCTTCCAAGTTTCTAGCATCACCATTCTAGGATATGTACAAATCATATTAGTTCACAACTTTTTATATAGACCACCCCCACCAAGATCTTTTTGTGAGTGAAAATTAATAATTAAGAGAAGTTGGAAATATTAGACATGATTACTGTCCAATAAACTCTGCATGCCCGTTTGTTAATGTTAAATAATGGCAGCAGCCTATTGGTTGACATTCTGAACAATAGAAAGTAAGATTGAAGTACTGCAATACTGACCTTTTTTAAAGTCTCAGATGCACTTCCAAATTTATAGGCAATGAGTGAATGGCCTTCAAATGTGCGCATCAAGCGTAGCCCATCAATTGTTGCCAAGATCTTGATTCTGTTATCATTTGCAGAAATTGCTAATAGCGTGCCTTCCTTGTTGAATCGGATTCGTGGACTTGCCTTCAAGTAAAGAACACAAAAGTACAAATTAATCTTTTTCTTCTTAATTTTCATCAAACATAACATCGTGGTTTGAGAACAAGAGAACTTACTGGTAAGCCTCCTTCAGCATCAATGGTTGTCAAAATATTGGGATTGTCCATATCCCAAAATTTGATCGAATAATCATCACCAACAGCCAAAAACCTGTTCTTGGTAGTATCAAATTGAACAACACCTAAAGAACGTTTATGAAATCCTTGATATGTTCTCTTTATGGAACCTTCATTTTCATTCCATTCAACCATATGCGACTCTCCCTCTTGACTTGTCCCACATGAAAATAGCCTGAAATGCATTCAATTAAGACATTGAAGTTTTCAACTTTCCTTAAAAAAGTATTTACACATATTGTCATTGAAGGTCTGGCAATTAACCTCTTTCCATCAGCAGTATAGGACATTGTGGTGCATGAGTGACCAGGAGCATCATAATCAACCCTGGATCCTACCGAATCATATAACCATGCCTTTATTTTCCCATCCACTGATGTTGAAAAGATAAACTGAGGAATAGCAGCATAAAAATTTAGTTCACCGAGTGTAAAACAGCCAGATGAAGGCCAAAAAAAGGTATGTAACAGCAGAAAACTAAAGAATTACTAACCACAGTTCTTACATGAACATTTTCCCTAGAGTGAGGGCAAATAGAATGCACAGGAACATCATGACCTTCAAATGTATACAGTTTCGCACCAGTAGCCACATCCCACACCTAAAATTTAGCGAATTAGCATATGTCATAAGATTAATTTCTAATATTACTGGCAATCTCATAATTCTCTAACCTTGATGGTCTTGTCATCACCGCAAGTAATTACAGATAGTTGCTTGTTGGGGTTGCAGAATGCTAGATCATTTACACTTCCAATGTGAGCATCAATCTAGAAATTACGACAATGAGTTTTTTAAAAACAGACCAATGAGTCTTATAAATATAGTGGATAAAATGTGACAAAGGCTACCTCCAAATGATGCCTAATATCTTGTCCACCATAGTAGGTGTATAACTGCAGGATATGCTTAGAATGAGCAACTCCTGTTCAAGAATGAGATATATAAGCTTTAGTTGTTTGTTGTAGTTAGCATGAGCAACTACAAACATTTCTTTGCTCTCTTTTTTGAATATTACCAAATAAAGAACCATCAGGACTCCATAATATGCGTTTAACAGCAACACATGGATCTTTGATTATAGATGCCTGAATTTAAGCAGGATTGATTAAATATTATGATGAAAGAACCATTAGTCTTGCTCAGAATTTTAACTTAAAGATCAGAAAGGATCATACCTTTAGTATCATTGAACTTGCTCCGATATCCCATACCTGAAAATTTTTGGAGACCAACTTCTCCCTAGAACTAACTTCCCACAAGCTGATGTCCCCAATAACAGTTCCAACTAGAAGTTCACAAGTAAAAAATGAACTCAATTTTTACAGTTTGACAGATAAAAAGATACCTCAAATTTTAGCTTTAGAACTGACCGAGAAGTAGAGTTTGCTGCATAGGATGAAAATCCATGCTTGTGGGAACAGAGCCCTGGTTTAATGTACGTGCTACTGCCTTGGGCAATTCATCAACTATGTTAAAAGTGAAGCCTTGATGATTTTGACCAGAATTATTTCCTGGCAACATCATCTGCATGCAGGAAATATAACAGGTACAGAAGATCTAGTACAGATAGCAAACCAGATAATGGGACCATGTTCTTATTTGGTTAAGAGTTAAACTTACCCTCTCTGACACTGCAGGTATCCTTGGTCTGGATGCATCAGAATCCCCAAGACCCTTTGACATTGTAGCTATACCTGACCATTTTATGATGATTAATATTAATAGCCATTAGAAACTAACATCATTGATTTAGTCAGTGTGTGTGTGTATGTTTATCAAGGGAAAAAAAACCTGGATTTAGGTTGGCAAAATTTAATGCGCCTCCAGAAACTACTGGATGAGTTGCCGTTGAATGATTAGACATCCATGTGGTCAAAGGAGTTTGTATTGGTGCTGATGTGGGTTGGAATGGCTGATTCATAAAAGAAAGAAAAGAGTAAATAGCCTGAGAAGATTTGGTCACAAAGAGAATATGATAAAAAAAAAAAATAAGTGAAATCAGCTGTGTACCCCATTTGCTACCATTGGAAGGAAACCTTCAGTTTTTGGAGCAGAACCTATGAGCTGATTGCTCGCAGCGAGGTGGGCATATGCATCATTGGAATTTCTACAATTGTGATCCACAAAGAGAGTTCTTATGTCAGGATTTTGCCTTGGATTTCCACAAAGGGAATGCTGCCAATTTAAGCTGTCATATTAGATATACCAAGATCAGTAAATTCTTCATGGCTAATCAGAATTCCTAAACAAATTACAAAGAATAACACCAAGAAAGCAAACTTCAAAACTATATTACTAGGATAAACTAGATGACTTAAAATCTACATTATAAAAGCTGATTTAATCACCTTTGGTTGATAAGCATCCGCAACCTTGAGCCTTTTATGTTAGGAAACTGTAATTTATCGCGGAAAAGAGGATTAGCCTCAATAAGCTTCTTGAGTTCAATCAACAAAATTGTTCTTGCTGTTTTTGTGTCTCTATAATTTGAGAGTTGATCATTTTCCCTGCAGTGTGACCTAAGCACATAATAATCACCAACTCAAAAGTGAAAAAGCCTTACACATTGCAAAGAACATACATACCTAAAATTATCCAATGTGAGGAGCTGAGTAATTTCTTTGAACAAATCTTCATTGAAAGAGGAAAACACCTTCAAATCCTTCACGAGGATATCTACAGCCTTGGCCCGATCGAGCCTGCTCAATTATGGGATTTTAAGCAATGGCAACATAAAAAATAAACCAAAAGATAAAAAGATAAAATTAAATTGATAAACTTACTTATCCAATGCCTCAAGGTACTTTTGCTTGCGAATTTCAAAAAATGTCTTCATGGAATAGCGGTTATCATCCACTCTGGTAAACCCAGAGAGATACTTCTCAGCCTCATCCCAATTGCCATTAATAACAAGTTCATCAAAGTACTTTACATTAAAGAATAATCCCGATTCTTGCTCAAGCCTAGCCAAGAAATTAAAATTGAAAACTTTATAAACAAAATATATATTTATATATATATATATATATATATATGTATGCATATAAAAAAAAAATTAAAAATGGGGATAACTTTTACCTGTGAACAGTTTCTTTGAACTTTTCTTCATCAAGAAACTGTAAAATTAGGAAGATAAGGTCTCTACTGAGAGAAGACGTCATTACAGCTGCCAGTCCTTGTCTATGTAACCTCCAAAAAAGCAAAAGAACAGCACAATATTACATATGCATATTGATTTATACATAAAACAAGACAAAGAAGCTGCAGAAACAGACAAAGAAACAGCAAAGAGACTGTCTTTGTTTCAGAAAAAATTTCAAACTTTCCATAAAAAAAAAAAACTGAAATTTTCATTTTTCAACCAAGTGAAATCAAGATAAAAAAAAAAATTAGAGGATCACAAAGAAAAAAGAAACCGTTTAATTGATCAAAGATTATTCAAAAATAATACAGAATTGATAACTTTTTAAGGTAAAAAACAGTAGAACAAAAATCAAAATTAGGGTTCTTCACAGATCAGAAACAGTAAAGTAAAAATTGAAGATATTCTAAAGTAGACTATACAGAGTTTTAGAAGGAAAAAAATTTAAAATGAAAAGAAAGTAAACTACTTGGCAAGACTTAAGAAAACAGAGCTTTACCTTTAAAAACAGAGGATTCAGAAACACAGCAATTGAGCTATCTTAAGTCTCTCTCTCTCTAATACTCTCTCTGAAAACGCTCTGCTCTTCCCAGAAGATGCTTCTGCTTTGAGTTTTGAAGGTACTAGAGCAAAGAGAAATTTATATAATGGAGGCGGCGTTCTCGAGGGAATAAGTAGACCAACGTATCATATAAGTAGAATTGAAAATATGATAAGTAGCATGAGATATAAATGCTGACGATAGGTCCTACCGAAAAAAGCTTAGACGACAGGTGTCTTCACTTTGTGAAAAGAAGACAGTGACGGTTAAGGTGCATCCTTACGCTCGTTTTTAGCGAGTGTATTGCACTCTCCGCTTCTATATTCCCAATTAAGCTTCTAAAGCTAGATATTTGGTGACCGCTGCGACTATGATTTTATTAGTTACTATTAATTAATCAAATTCTATAACACTATTATTTAGTTTATATAATTGTTCCTTAAACATTTACTATAATTAATCATTGTTCGTGATTGATGATTTAACAATTGCAAGTTTGGAAATACACCAACCAATGCTTTTGGTCATTAATGAGAATTAGTAATTTACTAATTTGGGTTGCCAAAAAATCTCAGATGTTAATTTAATTTAATTAGATTCTAACTTTATGATTAGATTATAAAGAAAGTATTTTCTTTTCATTTAGATTTTTAAATCTTCTTATAAATCACTTATATTTAAATCAACTGGATATTAGAAGTATATAACAATTATTAAATCTTCATTTAAAAATTTGAGTTTTTAAACTAAATTTCATGATTTAAAATATCTTTCCCTTATTTATTCTTTTTTTTTTTTTTCTACCCTTAATCCAAACATAGTATTAACACACACACACACATATATATATGTGTGTGTGTGTTTATTCCAAGCATTTTATAGGCCCAAAATTCATATTTATTGTTTCATAATTAAAATATGAGTTATCACTCAAAACATCTTATACATATTTAAATTTAATTAATTTTTAATCTAGTGGTTATGGAAGTGGCGTAATACAGCTGTATTCAGGCATGAGAGTATTGCATTGGAGGCCAAAGTCTCTTGGATTAATCAGCAACTTGCAGACTTCAAGAAGGCTTCGTATGCTCATTCAAATATATTAGGAGTTGGTGCACACAAGGTTATTTGTCAAGTGGGTTGGTCTCCCCCTCTTGTGAACTAGGTTACCCTTAATACGGATAGATGCTGTAAAAGGCCTTTGTGTCTTGCTGGGGGTGATGGGCTCTTGAGAGACAATTTTAGTAGATGGCTAATTAGTTTCACATTTAATGTGGGGAGTTGTAATGCTATAGACGTTGAGTTATGGGCAGTTATTCAAGGGTTGATTTTGGCTTGGGATAAGGGATACCGTAAGGTTATTCTTGAGATGGATTCTTTTCTTGTAGTTCAATGGCTGAACAACAATTTTATCATTTCCCATCCTCATGCCAATTTGGTTCATACATGTAAAGAGCTTCTTGGGAGAGATTGGGAAGTGACTGTGAATCATATATATTGAGAGCGTAATCAGGCTGCTGATATGCTTGCTAGTGCGTCCCTGAACCATGCTCGTGAAATTAACATCTTACAAGACCCTCCTGATGGTATTCAGCAAATTCTTTGGGCTGATTTAGTTGGTGTCTCATGGCCTAAATGTGTTAGTTAGGGATGACAATTTTATCCGACCCCTCGGGTACCCGCCCTACCTCAACCCTAATAGGACGAGTAATACCCACCCCATTTAGTAAATGGGGCAGGGCGGATTTTTTAATTTATACCCGAATCGGGTTCGGATAATGTATAATCCGACCCGATTATATATATATATATATTTTTTTTTTCCTTAAAAATTTATAATTTATTTTTTATGTGAAATATAAATTATATTGTATGAATATGTAGAAAAAAATATATATGAATATATATATATATGAGAAAATAAAATTAAAAAAAAATATATAAATATAAATAGGTATACCCGCCCCGAAGCGGGTCGGGTTTGAGTTTTACAAAACCCGCCCATATCCGACCCGCTGTCATCCCTAGTGTTAGTTCTAGGCTTATATAATTTTTTCTTAGCCTTTTTTCGGGTATTCCCCTCCCTTGCATCAAAAAAAAAAATTAATTAATTAATTTTTTAAATATTAAAAAAAAGACTCAAATTTGATTTTAAGATAAATTACTATAACTTTCTCGAGATTTTGACATAATTAGTATTTTAGCCCCGTTGTTTCGAAATTAATGTTTTTAATCTCTAAACTAATTTGAACGAAAAGTGTTAAATTTCGAGGGATTAAAATATTATATAATATAATAATTAAAGGATCAGAGTATATTATATTTTAAAATTTTAGGAATAAAAGTATTATTATATATACTAAAATATCAAGAATTAAAATGTAGTAATAAATTTATAATTTTATAAATAAGGACTAAAATGTTAGCCATTGAACATTTTTTTTTTTTGAAACTTAAAACTCAAATATTATTAATAATGCATAACATCTGATAATAATAAATCCATAATAAACAAAGGAGGAAATGTCCAAAACTTAGGACTGGGATGGAGAGAAGATGCTCTTGCAAGAGCATGCACTAGTAGAATCTGCAGGAAATGTCAATATAGCATCGGTAATGCGTTGCGAAATTGCAACATATTGGTGGCGTCGCAATTTCGGGTCACTATTTTATAATTTTCTAGTAGTGATAAGCCACCTTGTTTCCATCACGGCCTCCAAAAAAAAAAAAAGCTTCCAGTCATTGTTCTGACTTAGCAAACGACGACAATATGCTACCAAACCTCCAAATTCTTATATGTCTTAGTATAGCATCAACTACAATCTTGGCATCCTAATTGAAGTTGCAATAAGTGGCGGAGCCACATAGAGTTGAAGGTGTGCAATTATCTTTCTCAACTTCTTAAAATGTCTATAATAGTATATTAAATTATAATATTTTTAACATTTGTCTCTCCGAAAAAAAAGATGAGGGGCAATTAAGTAATACTACAAAAAAATGGGAGTTTATTATGTATTTTGTTGTTATATTTGATGTTTTAGAATACATTGTAGAAGATAGTACCACTCCACAACAAAAAGTTGAAACTAATGAGCTTTTAGATTTAGACTTTTAGACTTCTGCCTCCCCTGACTTAAGATTCTGGCTCTGCCACTAGTTGCAACAACCACTAAAGAAGCAATTGAAGGCCAAAAACCTCAACCTCCTTAACCATAAATAGCCCGTGATGCTTCCATGAACAGCCCTGTACAAAGTCCCCATTAGAATCTCTTATAATAGCTCCAACTCCAATCAAAGAACTTGATAGGAATAGAGCTGCATCTACATTACACTTCAAGAAACCTTGAGTTGGTTTACTCCACCATTTTTGAGAATTATGTGCAACAGAAGATACATACTTTGCATACTTGTTTTCTTTTGCCTACAACCATTCTCCATAAAAGCTCATTCCTCTAGCAATTATTCTAGTTGCAGAATCTTGATGATTTAACCATAACCTGCCTTTTTTTTTGTTCCAAATGCTCCATAAAATTATCCCTACCTTTGCACAATCTTGACTAGGCAGAGATTGAAACAGATTACGGAACTAGATCCCAAACTCTGACTGAGACAGTGACATGTCCTACAAATCTGCCTCCAGCCAACAAACATGAGCAAAACAACACTATGAATAGATGGTTACAATCCTCCAAGCTACTATCACACATAAGTGTGAACTCTCAATTTTGCATCATTAAGATAATGTCGCAGCTTAACATCTGCTAAATTTAGTGTACTACGCAAAGCCGGTACGGCGGTCTAGCTAACCAGTCGGCGGGCAGGGGTCAAGGGGGCAGCGCCCCTTGCGGGGGTGAAGGGCAGAGCCCCCTAAAAAAAAAAAAACTCAGGCATAATATTACAAGGAAACTGATAATTTTTTGATCCTGACCGGACTTTCTATACCAGATAACACTTTCCCGAAACTAACCAAATTTTTTCCAAAATTGACTGCCAAACTGTTCGATAATTAATTTCGGATCCACTGCCATTAACCGATAATTTTTCAGACTTCAAAATACCCCAAAAATTGACCACGAAGTCTCAAAAACTGACCCGAAAATCTCAAAAGTTGAACCAGAGAACGAGAAGGCTCAAAAATCGAGGTGTCTCGCTGACAAACCGCGAGCTAGGCCTGTGGAGCCGCAGGCTGCCTGCACGCGTCCATGAGACTGTCTCGCGGCTGCTTCATGGAGTGGCTGCAGACGCATCATGCGTCTTGCGGCTGCCGCACCTAGTTTGGCACGCCCGTACTAACGTGTCTGACACGCGTCATATTGACGCATGCCAGACACCTCAGTATGGAGCTGACGCATGTCAGCACTGAGCTAACATATCCGCCAAAGGAGTTGGCGGAGCCACTATGCTTCCTGGCGCCTCCGCCATTTTCACATGTGGACACGCGCAGGTCTGAAGAGCGTCTGAGAACTGCTCTGGTGGACCGTACCCTTATGCCGAAAATGACTTTTTTGCCCATTCTTTAACCTACTTTTTCAGCCCTTTTTGGTCTTTTCACCACTCATTTTTTCTTATAAATACCCTCATCCCTTCCTCATTTCAATATACCCCATGAGCACTTGTTGATAGCTATCCATTTGCTCTCTTCTCTCTCTCTTTGTCTAATTAATTTTCTCACACTCATTTTGAGTAATCACCGTAATCACTTTAATTAATTAAAAATCTCTTTGATTTTAATTAATTAATTTTAAATTAGTTTTCACTCAATTTGATGAATGAATCATTTTAATTAATCGTTTTAATTAATTAATCTTTTTAATTAATTAAAATTGGGTAATTAAACAACCAAATTAATTTCTTTTTTTAAAAAACCAACCTCGTTTTACGAAATGAAACTCCGCTCCGGTAAAACCACTCTCCCACCACACAAATCCAAAAAGAATGTATAATCTCTTACCTTCACTCAAACTCCAAATCAAATCAATCCAATCAAATCTGAACGATCCTTAAACCCTTCCACCTTACTATGGAATGAATTACGTGGGTTTTGATCCTCATTCAATGGGGTACGTAGGCAATCTTGAAATCTAAATCTAAGTTTCAAATATAAATCCCCAATCAGTTCCCTTCCTCTTTTATTTTTCAATATCAATCCATTGTATATGTAAATGTTAATTAATGTTATTAGTTAATTATTTTGGAATAAATGAGCAATCTTGTGATTTTTCTAATACCCATAAGGGTTAGAGGAAATACTCTTGTTTGCTTGTGTATGATTAAATACTTGCTTTTTATTTTCCTACGCACTCATAATTATGTCATGCTCATGCACTTTAAATTGTTATTAATACTTGTCATCCATAAAATCAATTTTCAAGTCAAATCAAACTTAAGAGCTAAATTGAGATTATTTAAAACCAAAAACATAGTCCCCAAGCTCAACTTGGTTCGAAAGCTAGTGATTTTATCATTAGGTAAATTAATTAAAGATTAACGAATTTGAGTTAAATTGGATTTTTTCCTTAATTTTTTCATTTAAATAAATTAGGGTGGCAACTTCCGAATCTTTTAAAAAATAAAATCAATTTTCCGAGACGATAACCGCTTCCAATCGTGAGCACCGAAACTCGTATCTTAACTCCCTTAAAAATTGCTTGTCTTTCCTTAAGGCATTCCATTTAAATTTTCCCGAGCGAGAGGATGAGCGTTCGGGCGAGACCTCACAATAAGGCGTTGTGCATAGATAGGCATACCTCTGGCCAACAAATGAGCTCGGAGAGAGAGACAACCCCTACTTAGACACCATAAAAATGCCTTTATTTTTTGCAGCAGTTTCAAATTCCAGAGCTTGCACCAGTTGCCTTAAACACGCAATAGCAGGTCATTGCCTTTTATCTCCATAGCTAATCTATAACCTTATTTAACATAATAAATTTCATTAGATGTTTAATGCCATATCCTAATATCACAACCAAATGCATTACATAATGGAATTTTACAAATTGATGCTACATCTTGGGCAGACATGATTTCCTCTAGAAGCTCAACATCCCACTCTCGAAAACCAGGGATCATCAAATTATTAACACAAAGATTTTATTACCCCTCTGGCGCCTGACTCGCAACTCTTTAATCATTTCGATCCTTAAGCCAAACATCCATCCACACATTAATAGTACTACCATCACCCACTCGCCATCTAAAACCTTGTTTGAACAAAACATGACTTTGAAAAATGCTCCTCCATGTATAGCTTGGATTATTTCCCAATCTAGTTGAAAGAAAATCCCCTTGTGGATAGTATTTAGCTTTAAAAAGTCTACTAATAAGAGCATCAAGCTCATAAACTAGTTTCCAACCTTATTTCCCAAGCATTGCCAAGTTGAAACAATAAAGTTTTCGAAAGTCCATCCCACCAAACTCCTTCCTAATCATTAATTTATCCACCAAATGCCTTTATCACCAGATTGATTTGAATCTCACTAAAAAGAATTCATCATTCTTTGTAGCTCCTCACAAAAAGAAACATAAATGAGAAAAGAAAGCCATATAGTAGCTTGGTAAGGCTTAGGCAACCGATTTCAACAGAATTTCCTTTCCTGCCTGAGAGAGGAATTTAGATTGCCAACCTTGAAAATGTTTCCAAAGCTGATCTTTCAAGTAAGCAAAAAATCCCCTTTTATTCTTCCCAATAAGTGAAGGAATGCCAAGATACATTCCATGATTAATAGGTGTCGAGACTCCTAGTAACCCCGAGATAATATTTCTAGTCTCATTATTCACATTTGGGCTAAAGAGGATACTGAATTTTTGAAAATTAATAGACTGCCCAGACGCCTCCTCGTATTGCTTCAATAGGTTCTTCATACAAGTACTCTCTTCAACAGAAGCTTTAAAGAAGAAAAAACTATCATCGATGAAAAAAGATGGGAGATCGGAGGTGCCCCTCTACTAATACGACATCCATGAATAACACCCTACAACTCTGCCTTATGCAATAACGCTGACAATCCATCAGAACCCAGAATAAACAGATATTGAGAAAGAGGATCACCTTTATATAAATTGAAGGAACAAATGAGAGTGATATGAAATCGGAGCTGATAGGTTGAATAAAGCTGAATTCGAGAAAAGAGTTAACCAAGAACTGTTTATCCTAGCACGATTGAGCCTCTCTTGAACCCAACTAATTGTATCACGCCCTCTTTCCCAAGTATACGGATAGCCTTGTAATTGGAGATCATACAAGTTGCAATCCTCTATAACCTCTCTAAAACTATTAAAAAGCCAAACCGAATGAAAAACTCCCCCCTTTTATTGTCAACACTTAAGATAAAAAAAAGATAAATAACGAAGCAAGCGCCAAGACTCTTACCTCTTATTTCGTTTCGGAATACCATAAAATCCTGTTAGTCTCCAAGTTCTCGCCAACGGATACTTTATAATGGCATCAATATGATTTTTAGAAAAACTAGTAACATGACAATCTACAACATGCCTCCAAATTAATGTGAACCCTCCACTCCGCCCTTCTTTATTTACTATAAAACAACCTTCATATCCTAACCTTCATGAATCTCTTCAATATTCTGAACATGAACCAACGTTTCTATCAAAAATACAAACTTTGGCAACTTAGACTTAACAAGCTTATTGACAAATTTTAAGAGCTAAAAATATTAATTTTGAAATAACGGAGATTAAACTTTTAATTCTATAAATTTCATAGATATTAAAACAATTTACTCTTGATTTTATTGTCAAATAAATATATATATTATTGTTTTTGTTGGGCCATATGGAAGCAAAGGAATAATTTTGTGTTCCATAGAAGACAGATTGATCCTCTACAAATAATTCAGATGGCCAATCATTTTTTCAAGGAAGTCTCGATCAGTTTAGTCAATTCAAATCGATCCAGTAATGTTTCAATTTCTGCTGGTATAAGCTATTGGCTTCCCCCTCCAGTTGGTTCACTAAAAGCCAATATTGATGCTTTTTTCAATAAAGGAACAAGTGATATTCATAAATGAGAGGAGCATAATGATTGATGGAATTACAATTAAAAAATACATTTGATCCCCTTTATCTGCTGAGGTAAAATCTTTGATTCTTACTCTTAAGTATGCTCGTAAAACTGGATATCGCAAGCTAATTGTGGAATATAATTGTAAAGCTTTGGTAGATGCCTTTATTGTTCCCGTGGAAACAAGTCCATGGAAAATTCAAGCTCTTATTCACTCAGCTAAAGAGTTATCTGTATTGTTTGAAAGTTTTTGTTTTTGTTGGATCAAAAGAGAGGCAAATAAGTTTGTAGATTGGGTAGCAAGATCTCTCTTGAATAGTTTTCTATCTCATGTATGGAATGTAATTCCACCTATGAGGTTGTATTTCTTGTTTTATCTCTTGTTGTATTTTAATGGGATTATATATATATATATTCCAAAGATAAAAAATCCTATTAAGAATATGCAGAAGTATTAGAATACAACAATAACTCCAATATCATAGGTGAAATTACATTCCATACAAGAAATAGAAAACTATTTAAGAGAGATCTTGTATATATATATATATATTAGAATACAATAAAAACTCTAACCTCATAGGTGGAATTACATTCCATACAAGAAATAGAATACTATTTAAGAGAGATTTTGTGTGTGTGTGTGTGTGTGTGTGTGTGTGTGTGTGTGTGTGTGTGTGTATTATTGGACTAAGCATGAGAGTACTACAATTGGCTCTTAATTAAAATTTATGAGATTAAAAATTACTTCCTCTGTCCTATATTATTTGACATTTTGGAGAGAAATTTTTGTTCCATAATACTTGACATTTTCCTATTATCTATAAACAATTAATTAATTTCTTCCAAATATACTCTTATTTAAACTTTCTCTATAAACAATTGTTTAATGCATCTTTTTCTTTCCCAATACTCATTGTTCCTGTAAACAATGAATATGATTGTTCACATTCTTTTATATTTACAGTATTTATTTGATTTAGGTGTATTTGAAACTCATTTTTATTGAGAAATAAGTAATTGATGACAGTGTAATTATAATAGTAGTAATTGTTTCATTTTAGAAATCTATAAATAATAAGTGAGAAATTTTATTAATTAAAGATAATTTAATCTTTTATATATATAATAAATTTAATTTTTAATTAGCGTGAGAAAATTTTATACGATAAATAATATAAAATAGGAGAAGTAGCATGCCTTAAGACCTAATGTACACTTCAATAAATTAAAAAAAAAAAAAAAAACATTATCACATTTCGAGTAACTTTTAATTGGAACATCAGTAGCAGAGTGAATTGTCAACATCATTATTATTATTATTATTATTATAGTATTCCTGTCATCATCAATAACTAAAATTGTTCATCTTAAGCACTAATAATTGAATTCTATTATTTACTTTGTCCCCTTAAAAGAGACACACTATCAATTCTATATAAGAAAAAGCATACAATCTACCTTTCAATAGCTTTTAGGTTCCAAATTCCACCAAATTCCAGCAGCCACGAACCTTTCCCCAAATAATAGCCATTTGCTCATCGTTAATGGTATTGAAGTAAATTTTTTAGCATGTGAAATCTCGAATTTAAGTTGGACTAGAAGTTTTTTTTTTTTTTTTTAAATAAAAAGAATTTGTTATTAATAATAATTAATAAATATAATTTAAAACAGAAAAATAAAATTAACTGCGTTTAAAAAATACATATAAATCTTATTATAAAATTAAGTTTTTTCTCTAAATTTTATTGATCGTATTAACGGAATAATTATATACAGCACATTGGTTGCGTTTGACACATCGTTAAAAAACACATTCCACTCGATTATTATATTGAGTCACAAATCGATTTTATTATCATTTGTCGAATTTTTAAACGAGTCTCATCTTTTAAATATCATATTTAAATTTCTTCTAACTCTTATAATGGAAGACAAACAAACTCCTATAAAATAAGACTAATAAACTCCAATCAAGACTATAATTTTTTTTTTTTCCCCAAACAAATCAAGACTATAGAAGTTAAATATTATATATATGAAAGAAAAAATAAATAAATAAACCTTGAAGCGCGTGTAATTCAAGCACCTGTAGCGTGTGATAGGAAGTAGAAAGACCTTGGACAGTGCATGTATCTGACGTGTGTACAAATTAAAAAGACAAAGTCTTCTTCCAGTGGTCCAAAACTGTCGCTTTGATGAATGACACATCTATCCGTACCGACAAAAATTATATAATATCTATAATGCAACAGATTTTTCTTTTCTTTTTTTTTTCATTAGAGTTCCATCAAAATTATAATTCACAATCTTATAATTTAAAAAAATAAAATTATTTCAATGCATTTAAATGAAAATCTATAATTAGTTTAACCAATATTTGATAATAGCTAAATATTATAATAATTTAATCATGATTTCATAGTTGCTCATTCTAATTAAAATGATTTAACATGATATTTAAAATATATCTCAATTAATCTCCTGTGATTTGGGATAATTTTATGCAAATCAAGTATAAAAAATTAAAATTCACTTTAAAATTAAAATTTTAAAATTATAATGTTATAAGCAATGTGACTACTTGATATTCTTACCATCCTTTAGAATTTTTTTTTTATTAAAATAACCTTTAATTTTTAACTATGTCACAAGATGATGAATCCCTCAATTTATATAAAATCTAGATAAATTTCAATTCTTGGATATAAAGACTTTTTTCAATGAGTTATTGAATAAATAATAAAATGAGTATTATTTATTGGTATCTCATAGTCTAGGCGTGTTGTTATTAGGTATATGTAATTTATTCTTTGTGTTTCTATTTGAATATCTCCTTCTTAATAATAAAATTAAAAATAAAAAAAAATAAAAAAAACGTGATTTACTTTTCATACACGAGATCACTCTATTTAATAGGATTTTAATTTGGAACTTAGTATCAGTACTCATTAACCCTATGCGTACATTTAAGTGAATTTTTACTAGTTTAAATGTGACTCATCAACAGACAAATCCAACCAAATAAAATCAAATTAAGCATCATCTAACTTATATAAAATATGCGAGCAAATCAAATTTAAATTTTCTAAACAAATTAAAGTTATAAAAAATAATTCATAAATTTATTCAAAATATATATGAAAAATTTCAGTAACATTTATATTTTAAATAAATTTTAACTATTACACTATTAAAATTACTATTTTTTAAAAAAAATTTAATGAAAATTTCAACTTTATCCAAGTGCCAAGCAAAGGTTTTAAATAACGGCCGTTTCGTATAAATTTTTTAGGGATCCGATACGTTATTCGGACATTACATATGTGCTAATGGGAATTAGTCTTGAATCGGTACTGAATCATCCGATATACACTGATATGGTCGTTATTTAGCAATACATGTATAACGTATCAGTATAAAAAATTATTATTATTCTTTTTTTTTATTTTATTAATGTAAATTATGAATATATTATTCAAAAAGATTATTATTTTATATTTTTAAAATATTTTATTAGTATAAATTATTGGTATATTGTTATTTACATTATTTATATAAAAATTATTATTATTTTTTTAATGTATTTAGAATATTATTAATAGTTTTTACAAAAATTATTTATTTGTAAATTTTTTTTATTTGTAGGCGTAAATTATTGATTAAATTTTACATTATGACTTTATTTGTTTTCATATACTTATTTTTAAAAATTAAAATGATGGCCTTGTAGCATATATTTGTCTTCATATAGAATAGGTAGGAGTTTTTTTTTATTACCTTATTCATATTGAATAATGTGATTTTTTCTCATGAATTAATAAAATAAGATTGATTTATAAAAAAAAAATTATATTTTTTAAGATAAGGTATTATTTTATTCGAAATTTATGTAATTTAATTATGGTTATTATGCATTATTTATAAATATGTTATGTAATTTAAACTTTTATAGTATATACTATATTTATTTAAATATTTATTAATTTAATATATTATATTTTGAATGTTACAATTTATTTCTTATTGATTTGGATTAATTTACTTAATATTTTTTAAAATTTATGGCAATAACTGTCAATTTAATTTGATTCAATATAATTTAGTCTGATTTTATTACACCGACTTTAATACCGATATAATCGTTTTTTAAAAACTTTGATACCAAGTGGTCAGTGAACTTTTTTAATGGGCTGAAAGTAGCCCACTGATTTTTCTTTGCCGTTGAAAAATAAAATAAAAAAAATACAGAAAAGTTGAGAAAAATATGCCACGTGTACGATGTGCGCGCTAAAGTTGTGCGGCTGTGCGGAAAGGAAAGTTGTCGTTTTGCACACTTTGGTTGGTATACTTTACCACGCGCCTTGAAGACAGGACCACTACGCTCACGACATCATTTTCGAATTTTTTTTTTTTGAGAAAACATTTTCGAATTTCTTATTACTGCATAAATAATTAAATATATGAATATTGTTTGTCTTCATTTAATTTTTCATATCAGTAAATATAATAAATTGAATTACTATTTTTTATACCTTAATTTTCATATACATTTTGTGAGATAAGTTCAAGAATAAATTAAGATTTAATTCTCACGAAAATATAATATATATACAATCAATATCATATGTATGTTTTTTTTATATTTGTTATGCATTATTATTAATAAATTCATTTAGGAGATTTTGATAATAATTTATAAATCATCATTTAGTGGATTTTTTTTTATGAAATTTTAATTTAAGACAAATTTAAATTTTTATTTGAAATAAATTCTTTAATATTATAAATCATTAAATTGGATTACTTAAATTAAACTGAATACAATAAATTATTGAACTAAACATTTATTGTCAATATTGTAACTCAAAAGAAAAAAAAATATTAAAATTATAATTAAAAGATTACTTTATATATTTTGGGCAATTTTAACCTAAAATAATAGAGTCAAATTCAATACATACTCAAATTTAAACAAATTAATATTATATATACTAAGAAATTTTGTAACTTTCACCCTCTTTCCTCCGTCAATGATGATAATAAGTAATCAGTATGTAAAAATATAAAATTTTTCTAAATAATATAATTAATTGTATGTAATCAAATAATGATTTTAAATTTAGGCTCATGAAAAATATCATTGGTAAAAATCGATCCATATTAATAATTTTTTATTATTTATGTCATGTTAAAAAAATTTAAAATTTCCTCACATTTTTAGCTAAAATAAGAACCTATTTGAGGAATTGACTCTGTTTTTGTCAATAAATTGATGGTAAGGAGCTAAGTTTCTTGGGGAGATATTTCGAGTTCGAGTTCTCTCCTTTGTACTAAGTATACGACTTATTAAAAATAAATATAGTGTCTCACAAAAAATTTTCTCTTATTCTCCAACACTAATCATTAACAATTGCGGTCTCCTATTCCTATAAGAACAATATAACCACGCAATATCCGGTAAACAAATTTATATATTTAAATTAGGTAAGAGTAAAATATTATTGAAATTATGTGAGTTAGAATACAATATTTGTTCTCTAATTAACTTTATAGATTTTTTTTTTAAATTCAAATAGTCAAAATTATTTTCTAATTAACTTACACGAGTATTGAAATTAATATAAAGATATAATGTATTCAAAGTATACTTTCACCCAATAAAATTATTGAGGCAAATCCTATTTCAGCTTTAAAA
>CATKHJ010004687.1:0-12154 GCA_949750685.1 Vernicia montana | reverse complement strand
TTATTAAATATATATTTATAAATTATTATTTTTTTGTATATATATAAATTAATATTTATAAATATACCCTCATATTTTTTTATATTTGCGCGTTTCCCCCACGTTTCGTTTCCTATATTTTTTGAAAATACCGTTTCCGCGTGTCCGTTTCCCCGTTTCTCGTTTCCCCATTTCCGTTTCCGTGCAACATAGGTTACAAGAAAATAGACACTAGTAATATAATTTATCTTTATATATCTAACTTAAAATTGAGGATATTATATAATATACTCAACAATTCAATCACAATTAGATATTACAAAACTACTTTAAGATTTTGGCAAAAAAAAAAAAAAACCTACTTTTAGATTAATTTATTTCATAGCAACGAATTTTAATTTAACAACCTTAGAGTAATTTCAAATGTGAATAAATTATCAAAATTTAATTAAATAATTATTTATTTATTCAGTAGAGCAAAGATTGACTATAAGAATATTCATTGATTTCTTTAAAATTTATGGTTATCATCTTCAAATACTGGAAAATTTCAAAGAAAAAAAATTAAGCAACCACAATAACACAAGAGACAGAAAAAGAGAGAAATTTCATTCTTCAGTATTTACATTAAAGTAATGCATATTAAATATCATCAACACCCAACAAAAATCAAGTAAATTGTCACCAAAATCGACAGAAATGAAGAAAAAAATTGAAATTTGATTCACAAATCTAACAACCGACAAAGATTAACTATCTCATCAATACAAATCAAATCAACACCAAAACTCATAAAAGCACCCTCAAAAAAAAAAAAAATCTCAAGAACACCTAATACAAAACCAAACACCAGAAACCCAAAAAATCTCAAGCACTCGTTCAAAGTGCTTGTCGTCACTGGAGTCAAGGGCGTGGTTATTGAGGTGTGGTGGGGCCTAGTGGAGACTTGAAAGCTTCAGTATAAGCTTTAACCCATCACAAGCAAACCAGCACCAACATGTCGCATCGCCGCCACCGCTCGAATCCGGAACGAAAAGCTTGGGCAATGGATCCGGTGATGATAATGACTGTGAATGGTGCCAATCCGCTAATACTTCTCTAGCCAATCTCAATTTCTCCACCACCACCACCTCTTCCTTCTCCTCCTCTGCCATTGTCATTTCCTCTCTCTTTCTTTTCTTCACATCTTCCATTAAAAACCCAGAATTACTCCCTGCAAAGAATTTGGTTGACGCAATCTCCCAGGCCATCGCTGCTGCTCCACAGGCCTCGAATTTTCCACCTGATCTGCTCCTCTTGACGGAGTAAGCATAGTTTTTCTCCTCTCTGGGGTCATCATACCTGTTGGCCGAGAAATCAACGGTGATGAGTGCTATGCCGTTTGATTGTGCGATGGGTTAAAGGGGTTGAAAATTAGAGACAAGAATGAAGAAAAATGGCAGTGTTGCTAGTGGTAATGGAGACAAGAAACAAGAGGAGAAAGGTGTATAAAAAGGAAATAGAGGAATATATGTATAAAAAAGGTATTATAGGTATAAAATTATATTATAATTTAATTAAAAATTAATTGAAGGGTTGGCTAACAGAAAAAGGTCTTTAAAATTGGACAGAATGACTTAATTGACTGACGGAATCAAAATACAGAAACTAAATAATTAGTTTCTCAAAAAGAGAGGATTAGTTAATTAATTAGGTCAAACTTGAGGAACTAAATAGTAATTTACCCATTTTTTAAGTTGCAATTATAATTTAAGAAAAATAAAAAAAAATAAGTGATAAATAAAATGAATGACTCTCATAATTATTTTGCATGAAACATTAAAAGAATAGGTGAGAGATGAAGTGTTATTAATGTTACTTTTTTTTTTTTAGCATATTAACTATATTTATTATATTAATTAAAAATAAACAAGTTTTCATCTCAATGTCACTTCTGAGCTATTTAAAGATTGGCTCAATAATTGAATTATCAAACACACTCAAAATAAAAATATATAGGTGTAATCTCCCTATCATTGTTTTTCTAACAACGAATACTCAAATTCAAAGTATCAATCCCAGTATTTAATGAATAAAAATAAGAAAAGGAGGTAGCTAGCGAGTCCACACTGACTTGAGTGGGGTCATCAAAATTTAATTTTCTACATACTTTATATGCTTTCTCCCTTTCACAATAATTATTTTTTTAAAAAGATAATTTTATTTTAATATAATTATTATTTTACAAATTCAATATAACATTAATTGATTTTTTTTTAAATTTACCCTTAATATTAATTGACTTAATGCTATTAGTAGAATTTTGATGAAAAATAAATTAATGATATATTAGTCTATTTGGTTTGAAATTATTTATAATTTATTACTTTCTTAATCTAAGTGCATTCTTCTAAAACGACAGTTATTGTAAAATGGAGAGAGCATATCTTAAATTGGTGTCTTCATTAAATACTATGAAAGTGATCTTACTACACATCTATAAATTTATTTATTTATAAATTTTGACTATTATATTTCCCCTCCGTTTTAATATATTATACATTATAGGAAGTTGCACAATAATTAAGAAAACTATTAAATAATTTCAATTTTAATTAAAATGACCAATTTATATTTATTTTATTATCATTAAAACTCATCTTTTTTTTTCTCTCACCAAAACTCTATTAATTATTGGTAACAAGGGTAAAATTAATAAATAAATAAATAAATGTTATCTAAAATTTTTAAAACGAATATTAATTTCAGAAAAAAAAATCTTTAAAAGGTTTAATATATTGAAATAGAGGGAGTGTAATATAAAAAAAAAATATTAGTATAAAATAACTTTTCCTCTTATGAAGATAATTTTTCATATTTAATGATTGAAAAAAAAAAAAAAAAAAAAAAAAAACTTAAAAAAACTACATCTCATAAAGTCATAATAGCTTCCACTTTAACCATCACCACTTCTCCGGCCGTCACCCCCCTTTGCCCAATTGCTCTCTATCCTATTTCTCAATCAATTTTGTTGTGATTTATAAATTAATTTGCTTTCAGAAAACACTCCACCATAGAATTTTATCATCTTTAAAACAAAAAACAAAGATTACAAGGTAATTATAATTTTTTTTTTCTCAATTTTAATTTATTTGCAAATTATCAATAGTAAATTATCTGTATAAATGAATTCTAATATAAAAATTTAACTTTTGTAACAGTGGTGAAAAAGTTTTTGGTTAAAAGAAAGTCAATGCATGAACAATCTAACAATTAATAATCCAGACAAGAAGGTACTAACTCAAATCAATACATGTGTCTGATTGCACTAGCTCTATTTTCTGGCACCGCAACTGGTGATGAGAGATTATATATATATAATAAAAGTTGAGTTGAATCGTTATTTAGAAAATTTTCATCATATGTCAAATAATTCTCTCAAATATTGAAGATTTACCTTTATAATTTTTTTTCACGTCATTGTATTAATGTAAGTTTCAATTAAAAATTTATATAAATTAATAATATATATAATATATTTTATTATTTTTCGATTGGCTCATATATGATAAACTTAATTCATATATTTTTTTATAATAATATTCAAAATTATTAAAAGTAATATTTAAATTTAATAAAAATAATAACAACAGTTAATGTATATTAAAATATTTTAAGGAAATATAAGTTTTCTTTTTGAGTAAAAAAGATGAATCTTTCATTTATATTGATAAAAGTAAATTTTGATTTGAAAGAAAAAATATAAGATCATATATCAGGAATTAACAAAAATAAGAAATTGATTTGAATTTCTTATAATAATATCCAATCATATTGGTAGAGTATTATGTTAGGAAAATCAAAGTTATAAGTGCAGCAATAAAAAAAAACAACAAAAATAATTTTACTTGATTTAGTCTCTCAATAAATCTACATTCACAGTCTCTCGAAGAGATAACCATTAAAACAACATATTTTTTGACAGATAAAATTGCAAACTCTCTCACAATATCATTACAAAAGTACTCTACTTATGCACTTTGTGGCACACTACTTCA
Organism: Vernicia montana; assembly: GCA_949750685.1. NCBI lineage: Eukaryota > Viridiplantae > Streptophyta > Magnoliopsida > Malpighiales > Euphorbiaceae > Vernicia > Vernicia montana. The sequence goes on along the minus strand of CATKHJ010004687.1, from coordinate 8,138 downwards.
ATAATTATTATTACTACAATTCTACCATAATTTTAACTCAACTATTGTGCAAAAAGCCCAACTCAACTATCAAGTAAAAGTCAAAAAACCTCTCATATAATACTTTTATTTATAATGTTATACCCACTATCAGTTATAACTTAATAAGAATTATTACTCAACTATGAATAATATTAAAAATAAGAATTCTGATTTACATAGAAAATAATTCTCAACTCAATTGAAAAATATTTATCGCATACAAAATAGGAAAAGGTTTATTCCAACTCCCATTAGAATTTTGAGTCATAATCCTAACACATTAGAACTAGCAACTCGACGGGAAATATGTTATGTTTGGTGGCTATTTTTTGCCATAAATCGATTTTTATATTTATGAACAAGTCTGATTGCTTAAATATCAACAATAAATTTAAATTAACTAAAAATTTTAACTTTGAAACCTTAAAAAATTTAAAAGAACACAATTTTTCTACAAAAGAAAACTCACTAAATCTCATAAAATAAATAATAAAAATAACGAAAACAAAACTATATTCATATATAGAAAGATACATATTAACATATTTAAAAATATTAATATTTATTAAATATAAATAAAAAATATAATAAAAACTTGTGCAAAGTGCAAACTTAGCACTAGTTAATATAATAAATACCATGTAAAATTTAATATAGATATAAATAGAGTATTTAATAACAATATAAATAAAATATATATAAATTTGTACGAAATTTGGTAGGTGAGCTGTATACTCAATCATTTACCACTCCCTTTAAAAATATACCATAAGTTGGGAAATTAATCCGAAATCTTTTATTTTAAAAAAAATACATTTATTTTTAGAATATACTTCGATGTTTAAATTGTATCAAATTTATATTTCCTCTTTCAGTATTCAATAATTGCAACACTTTAACCAAACAAATATAAATATAATTCGCATCATATAAGTATTAAATTGTCCACGTGATAGAATTAATTAGGGTGAATAAAACCGAACCGAAAAATCAAATCGAATTGATTGGTTCGGTTTAGTTTTTTGTGGTTTAGTTCAATTTGATTTTTAAAAAAGAAAATCAAATTAAATTTTGGTTCGGTTCGATTCGATTTTTATTAAAAAAAATTTGTTTAAACCGAACCGATCGAAATTTTAATGTATATTTATATTTTTAATATATTTATGTAAATATTATATATATGTACAATATATTATATTATATATAATAATTTTAATATATATATAATATATTATTAATAAATATATTAATTGCAATATATATAAAATATATATATAGTTTATTATAATAAAAAGAAAAAAAAAACTGTCAAACTAAAAAATCGAATTGAATTGAACAAAATTTTTTTTATTTGATTCGATTCGATTTTTACTAAAATTTCGATTCGATTCGATTTATATAAAATTTAATTTTAATTATTTCAGTTATTTTAATTCGATTTGATTTTAAATCCATCCTGAACTCTAAATTAATGGATATTTACCACTTACTTTTAACTCTTTTTCCCCTCAATTTCTTTCCTATTTCGGTATTTCCTCTGTCCCAATGGAAAAGACACCTCATATTCGTAAAAATATTATAAATAAATAAATCTTAAAAGATACTTATCAAATAACCGACTTTGGCAACTAATTAATATATCAAGAAGCGTAACACACAGGCAAATTAATAAAGAAATACTCGGTCATCCTTCGACTCAAGTAGGATTAGACACACATTAAAAATATGGGGATATTTATAACCTAGCACCAAAAAATAATAATAATAAAGATAAAGAAATGATATGGATTAGAAGTTAACTAACTATTTTATTCATAAATTTTAAAAGAAATAGAATATTAATAAAGATAAAGATTCATTAAAATCGCTAATTATTTGAAATGATACAATATTTAGAATTTATTTTCAGACATATTTTTTATAATTTTATATTTAAAATTTAAATTTACAATAATTTCAAATGATCACTTATCTACGGAGACTATAAAATTATTTAGTTTCTTTATATTCTACTATCTTTTAACTTTCAATTTAGGAGTTAAAAAAAATATATTTAGAAGTTAATGGATATAAACATTTAATATCCAATAATTTTTATAGCCATTGAATTAATAGTTTAGCAGTTAAGTACTTATCTCAATACTTATCTCATGATATAAAAGGTAACATGAATTTTCAATGTAAAAAAAAAAAAAAAAATTATATAAAAACAATTCACTAATATGGTTGACTATAAATTTTTTTTAACTTTCATTAATTATTTTAAAAACTTTTTTAACATATACTAAATAAATTATCCAACAGAGATAATGACTAAAAAATATATATATATAACACACGAAAAAATTTTATCTGCACCAAATGCATAAGATTATATCATATACTAAATCAGTGAGTGATAATATATTTTAGTCAATATGATTTTTTTTTTTTTCCTAATAAAAAAACACTGAACTCATTTTTTGTCCATGTACAAACACATAAATATTTTCTCTTAAAAATATAAAAATAATTCTGTTTGAATAAAATATATATAATATATCTGAATTTTCCCCTACTCTTTTATTTGTACACTAAACAAATTTCTGACAAAAAAAGAAGAAAAAAAAGTGTGCACAGAGGACATATCATTTTCCTCAAAACCAATTGCAAAACCAGTACTATCTTTTTGAAAATTGAATTCAGCTTTTTGTTTTTTTATAGCTACAACTAAAATGACTTCACATTGAATATTGTTGTCTAGTGTGTACTCAAAGCAGTGATTCAAGAACACATTACAAAATTAAAGACTCAATAAAAATCCTGACAATATTAGCTTCTTCTTCCCACAATTACTTGAATATATAAACACAAAATCAATGGATTTTGACAAAGAAAGCTATATAGCTACTCTGTACACAAGTTTTCCAATTCTGTGTTCTATAATGGTTTTAGACTATAAATTAAAGACTCTTCATTTATACATATATACCCAAGAAAAAGGAAAAGGAAAAAAAAAAAAAAAAAAAAAACAGAGTAGTTCAATCTTGTCAACTTGGAGAAATAAATTTACTTTACAGACTGTAGCAATTCATTGAGGTGGTTGAGAAAATCTTGAATTGAGAATAAATAGACTGCAACACAACTTCAATATTTGCCAGTTTCTAGACACTACATAGAAAGTTCCTTTCAGCCTCTATCTATAGCTTTTTCTCTCATCTTACATCTGAAAAAATGGAACTCCCCATTTTAATTTGCTTAACTCTACTCTGTTTTTTAATCATTCTTCATATCTTGAAGTTGGTTTTTAAAAACAGAGATAGTTATTGCTATATGCTGGCTTATGAGTGTTACAGGGGTCCTGAAGACAGGAAACTTGATTCAGAAACTTGTGCAAAAGTTATTCTGAGAAACAAGAATCTGGGTTTGGAAGAATACAGATTTTTGTTGCAGACAATTGTTAATTCTGGCATTGGAGAAGAAACTTATGGCCCGAAAAATGTTCTTTCAGGCAATGAAGAATGTACTTCTTTAGAAGATGCATTTTATGAAATTGATGATATTATTTTCAATACACTTGACAATCTTTTTGCAAGATCAGGAATTTCTCCTTCAGAAATTGATATTCTTGTTGTTAACGTTTCTCTGTTTTCACCTGCTCCATCTTTAACAGCAAGAGTAGTTAACAGGTATAAAATGAGAGATGATATTAAAGCTTTCAATCTTTCAGGAATGGGTTGCAGTGCAAGTGTTGTATCAATAGAACTTGTTCAACAATTATTCAAGACATACAAGAATGCAATTGCTGTTGTTGTGAGTACAGAATCAATGGGGCCTAATTGGTATTGTGGGAAAGAAAAATCAATGATTCTTTCTAATTGTCTTTTTCGTTCAGGAGGTTGTTCTATGCTGTTAACAAACAATTCAGCTTTAAAGAATAAAGCAATCTTGAAATTGAATCATCTAGTTCGTACCCATCTTGGAGCCAGAGATGAAGCTTATGGATGCTGTATACAAGTAGAAGATGATCTTGGCTATTCAGGTTTTCTCCTTTCAAGAAACTTACCAAAGGTTGGTACTATAGCACTTACCAAAAATCTACAAGTTCTTGTTCCTAAAATTTTACCTTTTGCAGAACTAATAAGATATGCTTTTAATTCTCGTCGAAAAAATGGAACAAAAACCCAACTTGGAGTTGGTTTGAATCTAAAAGCTGGAGTTGAGCATTTCTGCATACACCCAGGTGGGAAGGCAGTAATTGAAGGGATTGGTACGAGTTTAGGACTAAGTGATTATGATCTTGAACCAGCAAGAATGGCACTTCACAGATTTGGCAACACATCAGCAGGTGGTCTTTGGTATGTTTTAGGGTATATGGAAGCTAAAAAGAGGCTAAAGAAAGGTGATAGAATACTAATGATAAGTCTTGGAGCAGGGTTTAAGTGCAACAATTGTGTATGGGAAGTAATGAAGGATTTGGAGGATGGTAATGTGTGGAAAGGGATTATAGAACATTACCCTCCTACTAAAATACCAGTTAATCCTTTCTTCGAAAAGTATAGTTGGATCAATGATGAAGATCTTAGCTTTGTTAAAATTAACTAAAGGTCTATAGGCTAGCCATACATTTCATGATGATTTAATATTATTATTATTATTATCATAAGTTTTGTTTCAGTTTGTATTGTATTTGCACACCAAATCATAACTTAATGATAAGTGCATATGCAATATGAAGCAATAAATTCAGATTCAAATATCTTTTACCTCAATGCTTAAAAAAAAAAAAAAAAATGTATTGCTTTATGGTTCAAGAATAATATTTCAAAGTGTTCTCTTAGTTTCAACATTATGCCATGCATATGTAAATGGAGCACTAATGTAATATTAATGTCTTTTAAATTTAAATGTTCAATAAACATAGAAAGTGTAACTAGCATATGAGACCAACTATGATACTGTATGATATAGTAATTAGTCACTGTAAGCAGTACTACTTATGTTATACTATACTGAAATTATGTAAATTTAATTTTAAGCAAAGTGTTTCTTTTATATGCCATTTCTTAACCCACACTATTTATATACATGTCAGATCAAGTTTGTGGGTTAATTTTAAGCAAAGTGTTTCTTTTGTATGCCATTTCTTTTATATACCCAATAAAGGGCATAATATATCACAAATTAAGATTATGTTGTAAAGTCAAAAAGTAGGCAACGAACTCTTGACTGTCCATTCTTGACAATTGAAAAAAAAAAAAAAAAAGAGAAAGAGATTGGCACAGCTTGCAGTTAGCAAGCTGTGACCAACTAATTTGGGAGTTTATATTTCTCTTTCACTTGTATCCCAATCCTCTAAAAGTAATAGAGAGAAAAAGTATTTAGAGAAAAAAAATATAGAGTTTTATTTAAATTGTGTTTCTTCTATTTTCAAGAGATATTATTGTTGTTATCTAGGGGTATAAATGAGCTAAGCCGTTTATAAGCGGCTCGGTGTTCGGCTCGATAAAAGTTCATTCGCATTCGGTTCGTTTTATAAACGAGCCAAACTTGAACCTTACTTTAAGGCTCGATGAATAAACGATCCAAGTTTGAGCAAAATTAAACTCGGCTCGATTGGATTCGTGAACAGCTCGATTATAAGCTTGTGAACAGGCTCGCAAACAGCTCGATTAATAGGTTCATGAATAACTTGATTATTATTATTATTAACTTAATAATATTGACACTTCAAAAAATATATTTTAATACTTCTATATAAAAATTTTGGTAACTCAATTTGACTAAAATATATATTCTCCTAATTAAAATAATCTAATATTTTCTTATTATATAATTTAATATTCTAATCTTTAAAAATATTTTTTTTATTAATTAATATCTTTGTAATACATGTGATACTCAATTTTATGATTAGATTTTTTTTTTCACTAATTGAATGATTTTACTTTTATGTTAGTTTTAAGTATTTTTGTTAGAGTTATTTTATTAAAAATAAATATTTAGGAAGTTAAGTATTTTAATAAATTATAAACGAGTTTCAAAACGAGTTGAACTCGAGCTTGAGCTTAGCTCGATTGTAATTTATTAGCGAGCTGAGCTTGAGAAGCTCGATTGTAATTTATTAATGAGCCGAACTCGAGTTGAGCTCGAGCTCTACTTGAGTTTGAACGAGCCGAGTTTGAATATGATTTTCAACCACGATTCAAAACTTGAGTTCAAGCTCGAGCTCGAAAAAAAAACATCGAGCCAAACCTGAACAAGGTAAAGCTCAGCTCGGCTCGATTACACCCCTATTGTTATCTCCTTATGATTTAGAGAGAAAGTTGTAACTCCTATTATTTCTCATAGTGGAATTCTTCTATCCTTATCCGTAGTTTTTATTCTAATTTGTTTGGGAGTTTTCCAAGTAAAATCTGGTGTTCTTATTATTATTCTCAAATTATTAGCTGCGTTCTTGCTCTAATCCGATGTTTATTCCGCAACAAGTGATATCAGAGCCTACTTGGTAATCCCATTAATATTCTTATTATACTCTGTGGTTGCGTTATAGACTGATCTTCCACATCAGAAAAGATTTTATTGGAACTGAAATGGACTACTGTCCGGGGCAGTATCATATTTCGGGAAAAAAGATATACTGGGAGGAAAAGAAAAATCTAAGGAATTTTTTGGTATAATCCGTTTCGAAAACTGGTGTAAAATAAAAAAGAAAGTGAATAGTAACAACGCAAAATTTGTTTTTGCATGTTACTGTTACAGGAATAGTAATAGTAGCAGGGTTGTAATACCCTGATTTTTAGTTATTTTTGAAAATATTATTTTCACATGGAAATATAAATATTTAATTCGATTTATTGTATTTACATTTAATGGTAATTTGAATTACCATTATTATTGTAGAAAATATAATATTTGATTATATTTGATTATGGTGAATATGAAAAGTAATAAAATATTTGGTACAATTGAAATTTTATGAAATTGTAATATTTATAAGGTTATAAATTATAGTTTGATTTATTAAGGATTAATTAAGTTAATTAAGAAAATGATGATTTTAATATTGATAGTAAAGTTTAAGTAAATTAATTAGTAAAAATTGATTTATTATTTGAATTATAAATTAAAGTATTATAATGGGAATTATTATTATTTGGGTAAATTAATTGGTTTATTTAAGTTGATTTTAGATTTTAGTTATTATTATTATTATTATTATTATTATATATATATATATACATGAAAGAAGAAGATAAAGGAGAAACAGAAAAGTTAAAGTAAAAGGAATAAAAAAGAGACAGAAAAGATAAAGGACAGAGAGAGAAAGTGCAGAGGAGAGAGAGAGAGAGAGAGGCAGAATCGAAAAAGTGGTTCGTTCGTCGCCTTCCGGTCATCAGAACGGAGCAGGCACCAGACCATTGGAAAGAGGAGGCCGAGACGCTTCCAACGCCACTAGCCCAGTCGCCGTTCGCCGCAGCACCTCCCGAAAAAGCGTTCTTCGGCCAGCAAGCTTCCGAACTTTGTTTCGTCAACTTTTCGACCTCCGTTTCCAATGATTCTTACCGTTGGACTCGTATTCTCGTAAGTTTCAATTCGGTATCTCATTTGTGAATTTTGGTGAACGTTTGAATTTTCGCCTAATTTCGGTGTAATTTCGGATCTGCCGACGCGTCTTTTCAGCAATCCGTCGGCGAGAAAAATGAGCGGTACATATTTTCGGTATCCATGCTTCGATACGAATTTATTGACACTAATTTCGCCGCTATCCGACACCGTTGATATTTTCCGATGACTTTTCCGGCGACTCTCCGATGAGTGCGTCCGACAGTCCGGAATTTATCCAAGATGATTAATTTGATGTTAGAATGGTTTATTTCCGCGTAGCGGAATTATTATGAGTTTAGATAGTCAGTTATAATTAAATTATATTCCTGATAATAAGTTCTGTCATGCAGTAATTGAGTATCAGACGTCTCTCCAGTTGCGAGATGTTGCGCTTGAGGAGATTTGTGAGTTATATAACTTAATATAATGCTCCATTCTCTTTTATTTAATTAAAGTTTCACTTGCATTCATACATTGATTATTTGGATGTTATATATATAATTATGCACTATGAATAGTTATTGCGCATT
>CATKHJ010004615.1:0-14426 GCA_949750685.1 Vernicia montana | reverse complement strand
CTTTGATTTTGATTTTGGGGAATGTGTTGCTTTCCTAGAATCCCATAAGGGCTAGAGAAAATATCCCCTATTTTGGTTTATGTTGTAACTTTAATATTCGCTTTCTTTATTTTAATTATTTTAATGCTTATTTTCTTTATTGCTTTATTTCATATTAATTCATAACTGTTCATTTATTTATATTGTTCATGAAATTCATTTTAAGTCATTGTATATTAAACTTGCCAAACTCATTTTAATTAAAAAATAAACCGAAAACCTAGTCCCCGAATCCTCTTTGGTAATCGAGGCTAGTGTACTTTTCTATTGGACAATAAATTGGAGTCATTAAATGGGTTTTCCCTTAACTTTTTCCAATTAAAAAATAAATTAAGGTGGCGACTCCCAAAACACATTTTCAAAATCAACCAATTCGAACATGAGGGTTCCATCGTGAGTTCAAACCCGAATGAGCATTTTGATTCCCCACTAGCGGATCGGACCGGTGCTTGGGCGAGGCCTCACATAGCTGTGAACCCTCAATTTTGCACCCTTATGATGCTGCCGCAGTTTGACACATGCTGAATTTTGTACATTACGCAGAGTCGGTACGGCGATCTAGCTAGTCGGTTAGTGGGTAGGGGTCAAGGGGGCAGCGCCCCCTCGAAAAAATGGATTTTCATGCATAATATTACAAGGAGATTGACACTTTTTCGATCCGGACTGGACTTTCTATACCATACAGCACTTTCTTGAAACTGGCCGAATTTTCCTCAAAACTGGCTGTCAATCTGTCCGATAATTCATTTTGAATCCACCACCACTGATCGATAATTTTTTAGACTTCAAAATATCCCGAAAATTGACCCGAAACCCCTAGAAACTGACCTGAAACCCCCCCGAAAATTAAACCAGAGCCCGAAACCTGAGACGGCTCGCGGACGTCCGCGAGCCATACCCGTGCGTCCGCGAGGCCGTCTCGCGGATGCCGTTAGGAGAGTCGACGGTCGCACCACAAGCCCCGCGGACGCCGCCAGTCATCTGGCGCGTTCGCACTGACGCGCATCAGTGACAGACGCGTCAGTATGGGGCTAACGTGTCTGTCTCATACTGACACGTCCGCCAAACACGGCGGTGCATCCGCCAGAATGTCTGGACGCGCCGGCGGACGCCGCCAACTTGTCTCGCGGACGTGCGTGGAGCACACACGCGTCCAACATGGTGCTTCGCGGCCACTTACCTTTTTCTGGAATTTTGATTTTACCCTTCTTTTTTCTACTTTCCAAGCCCTTTTTGGTTTTTTTCCACCTCCATCTACTCCTATAAATACCCCTTCCATTTCTCATTTTCTACACACCTTAGAGCTAATATTGATAGCTATCTACTACTCTCTTTCTCTCTCTCTCTCTCTCTAATTAGTTTTCTCACTCATCAATTAATTAATTAATTAAAAATCAATTTTAAGTAATTAATTAATTTTTCAATTAATTTTCACTCAATTTTAATTAATCACTTTAATTAATTAATCCTTTTAATTAATTAAAAATTGAGCAACCAAATCATCAAATTAATTTCCTCCGAGATTAATTTAAATCCATCATTGAAAACCGATAAAACAGTATTTCGGTCTGGAAAATCACTCCGCCCACTCAAAATCCCCCCAAAGAGGAGGTACATCATCTTCTCTAACCAACCCCAAAATCACCCCAAATCAAATCAAATCAATCTGGCCAATCCCTAAACCCCTTCACCTCATAGTGGAATGAACTATGTGGGTTTTGATCCTCATTCAGTGGGGTACGTAGGCACGCTTGGAATCTGAATCCAAGCCTCAAATTCAAATCCCAATCAATCTCCTTCCCCCTTTTATTTTTCATGTAAAAATATAAATTTATACTTTCTTTGTAAATTTCAATTAAAGCAATTAATTATTCAATTATTTTGGAGTAAAGGAGCGATTTTGTGATTTTCCTAGTACCCATAAGGGCTAGAGGAAATACTCTCCTTTACTTGTGGATGTTTAAATACCTGTTTTTTATTTTTCCATCTGTCTCATAATTATGCCATGTTCATGCATTATAAATTGTCATTAAATACCTATCATTCATGAAATGAATTTTCAAAAGTTAAATTAAATTTAAAAAAGCCAAATCGAGATTATTTAAAACTAAAAACCTAATCTCCGACCTCAACCTGGTTCGAGGGCTAGTGACTTTATCCTTGGGTAAATTAATCAAATATTAATAAATTGGAGTCAAATTGAGTTTTTCCTTAATTTTTTCATTTAAATAAATTAAGGCGTGACTCCTGAATCTTTTTCAAAAATCAAAAATCAATTTTCCAAGGTGATAGCCGCTTCCAATCGTGAGCACCAAAACTCATACCTAACCTCCCTTAAAAATCGCTTAGCCTTTCCTTAAGGTATTTTCCCGAGCGAGGGGAGGGGCGTTCAGGCGAGGCCTCGCAATGGGCAACTGGATCCCAAAAGTGCATACAGGTGTGCAAGAAATCCCAATCAATTTTTATGCCTCTCAAGGTTGGCATAGCACTCACCCCATATTTTCCTAAGTTAATTCTCTCCACTTTGGTAAGATTTTTACACCATAAAAACATATTGTGGCTAAAATAAGGTTCCATTGTGAAAAAAAAAAAAAAAAGCAAAATATAACAAAGCAGTTGTTTAAAAGCAAGGAAAGAGCAGAAAAAAATAATTTTTGAAAACCCAGTTCTACGGACTATAAGTGTCAGAGGGCCATATATATAGGGAAAAGTTTGAGCCACCCCCCAGGCCCAAACGCGTGGCACACGCAGCGTGCCGCTCAACGGGCGGCATGCATGGCGTGCCGTGGCACTGGCGGCGTGCCGCCGGTCACCAGCCCATGCCGCCGATCTCCGTTGGTTATATTTCGCCTCTTGGTAAATTTTGGCAACAGTCCGTAAAAGTTTAACATGGTTTCGGGCTTCCAAAGATGTATTTTTTAAAGTCAAAATTAGTGCAGAGTTAACAAAAAAGGAAAAAATGAGAGAAAAGTAGAAGAAAAAACATAATAGAACATAATAGAATCTTACTAAAGTTATAAGATAATATATATATCATATCATGTTCATAAAAAACATAATATAAAGTACATAGTCATCCTGATAGACATACATACATAGCCTACATGCATACATAACATATGTAAATACATAATAAACAGGTCACTGGCGACCATGCCTAGGTCTGCAACGCCTCTGCCTAGGCTCCTCCTCAAGCTCCTCTACCAGCTCATCTAATTCATGAAGGAGGTGGGTCATAGCAAAGGCATATCTACCCAAAAGGTCATAATGGTGGTGGGTGAACTCTATAGGAATCTGAAAATAAATATATATATATATATATATATATATATATATATATATATATATATATATATATATATATATATATATATATATATATATAAGTCAGACAAAAGTCATTAGAAAGCAAGTAAAGAGCAGCTGCATGGATTCATACCTCTGTAACATTCTCAGGAATGGTAAGAAAGAATATCAGTTGGCTATTAGGCAGATCATAGCGACGTTCCTCACCATCATAAGAAATATAATTCAGATGGGCAGGGATCCACATCAGACTAGAAGATGGAGGCATCAGGGCAGTCGAATCTCCCATAGAAACACTCAGAACTGAAACTGAACCACTATCCCGGTAACGAGAAGGACTAGCCGTAAAACCTGAAGCGTCAGCCCTAGGTCTCATGCTCTCACCTCTAGTAGGAGTAGAACTGCCAGCTCCAAAAGGGGATCCTCGTACAATACCTGAGCCAGATCCCTGATGCATCGGCCTCCGTGATACAGACAAGGGAGGTATGCCCTACATCAAGAAAGTCTTGCAGAACTCATTATAGTCTACTTCAGGAACTATGTAATCCATGTAAGGTACCCCTGTAAACCAAACATCCTCTCCCAGGATAGCCATACCATATCTCATGTCTATAGGAGGTGGCTGTGGCACGACTCTCTCTCCTGTCATCTGTGCCCTCACCCTCTCTCCAAGGAAGAACATCCTCATAGCCTCACAACGAAGCAAGAGGCGATAAGAATATAGCTCTAAACTAGGCCTGATCCGATCAGGTATCCACTCTATCAGTCTCTGAAATGGACTTCATCTCACCTGTAAAATATATCGCATAATAAGGATTAAAATGCAAAGAAGCCAATTTAAATAGAATTCAAATAAAGAATACCTAATCTGCACTCAAAGTAACAAAGGTCTTTCTGCAAACATCAAAAGTCGGTGCTAAAAATCCACTCCTGTTGGATGATAGCCAGAGGCGTTCGTATGGCGGGTCAATAGCAACAGACTCTCTCAGCGATGGGGCTAATGTCGGAAAATGCTCATAGGTTCAGTATTGTAAGAGCAAATTTTGACCAGGTAAATGACCAGACTGGGGACAGACAGAAAAAAAAAAAAAAAAGACTATTGAATGAAATACAGTACTCACCTCTAATACAATAGAGGTACCACCATGACCACAAAGTGTCCCGCGGGAAATACAGCCCAGCTCATTGTATAAGACGCAAAGACTAGAACCTCCCCAATCCAACTCACCAATCTCATCCAAATTCACCAAAGATCGCAAAACGCTCAGGTTAATGCTATCTTTACTGTTATGTAAGAAAGTGCAGCTCAATATAATCAAGGCACACAGCCTAGCACCCTGATCGACAGTATACCGATCAGGTGCCTACCTCATGGTCATCAAGGTGTGATGAAGCCAAGAGCATGGAACATAGAGATTCCTGCAAGAAGGGTCAGCACCAATCAAGGTGATCATCTCCGCAAAAGGAAGATCAATCTATGAAGTATAAAACTCAAGAGGACGGGGTCTGAAATGCATACCCGTAATCATGCTCCACTCGAAGGGAGTAACCGTCATCTCACCGCATGAAAGGTGGAAGGTATTTATGGTGTCCCACCAGCGCTCTGCCAAAGCTTTGAATATAATAGTATTGACGGGTTGTTTGATGTCTAGCTCCAACCACCCTAGCAAACCAGATGGCTCAAGGCGCTGACGAATGGCCTCCTGACCCTCCAAATAAATATGGACTAGCTCCATGACACTTCGGCCTCCCCTAGGTCTCAGATGTCCATGCTAAAAAAAAAAAAAAAAAACTCTATTATTATCATTATTAAATAAAAATAAAAATAGTTATTAATTTATTTTATATGTAAATGAACTAACTTTAAAATGCAGAAATTAAAACATACTTGAAGAGATCTAGTGTAGCTGACATGGCGACGACTCCTTCAGCAATATCTCAGGGTCCTGAGGGTCTATTGTTGGTTGGTGGAGAAGCTCCATAGAAATTTTAGAGAAATAAAGAGAAAATTTTAGAGAGATAGAGAGGAAGTTTTAGAGAGATGGAGAGAAAGAGTGAAATGAAATTTTATTTTTTTTTTAGTATTGGGAAGGGGGAATCGATCCTGGGTCTATTGCCCAGGAAATATGCACTTACTATTAGGCTATGCCTCGGTATGCAAGAGTGAAATGAAATTTGAAAAGGAAAAAGAGATATATATAGAGAAAAGGGTGGTCCCCACAATAACTGTATCTTTGATTTTTTTTTATTCGCATGTCCAAATCACGTGGTTTTCGCATAACAGGCCCATTTTAAGTCAGAATTCAATTATGTTTGAAGCAACAGGTTCGTATGATTTTTATCTACCTCCTGGGACAAACGGGATCTCAATCAGAATTCAGAATCTTCTAAAATGGCAGAAACTTCAGAAATTCAAAAATGGCAAAAAAATAAAAGCAGAGTCAGAAAAAGACCAGAAACAGACATGGAATCTTATCATAATTTTGAAAGCAGGTAAGAATTTTTGTTTCTTAAGAAATGATTTTAGAATCATTTCGGTTCATGCTTATCAGATTCGGCCTCAGACCGGCCAAATCTGATAGGGGGGTAGCTGTGAACCCTCAAAATTGCACTTTCAGATGATCGCATTTCAGTTACGAATCCATAGGATTAAACCGAGCCCAAATCAGATAAAAAATGGGCCAAAATGGACCAATTTAGTGTCAAATTGGTTCAATCCAAGCGGTGGGCCGAATCGAGCCAGCACCGTCGGGCAGCACGCTGACGGGCTACCCCCTCCCTATAAAAACTCCTTCACCTCCTTCAGAAAAGGTACCGAAAAAAACCAAAACTGAAATTATACTGATTTATAATTAAAAGCTCTGTTATTTTCAAATATCCAAAAATCACTTTTTCATATCAAAATCCATTACCTACCAAAGTTATTTTACTTTAAAGTTATTATTATACTTTTTGGAATTCTTGATCTAAAGTGGAGCTCAAATCCGGAGCTAAACTCGCCCCATTCTCGAAAAAGCCAAAAAAAGCAAAGGTATAATTTTTTTCTCTTGCATTTTAAGATTCTAAAATCAGATCTAGAATTTCACCATATTATTGCATCATTATTTTGATCTAAATATGAAAAGATTTAAAATTTATTAATTTAAAATCTGAATTAAATTAATAAACCGAATCAAACTCTTTTTATCAAAACCCCTCCTTTGCAAGAAGGAAGAACTGTGTGGGATTTGATTCTCATTTAAGGGGATACGCAGGCATGCCAATTTTTAAAGCATCAACTCTAAAATATTTTAAATAATATTTTCCCATTTCTATTATTTACTGCTTTATATTTCTTTATCATTTATTAAATTAATTGAGGAATATATGTATTTTTTCTAGTACCCATAAGGGTTAGAGGAAAGATCCTCTGTCTTATTTGCTTTCATAATTTATTTATACTTTTTCATATAATTGTCATTCATATAATATTTGCATCATTTATAATTATTACATTCATCACTGTTACTATTGCTCATTTATACATGAAAATCACTTTTTATATAAAGTTATTTTGCACTTTTAGCCAAACTAAAGAAATTTGTTGCTTATTATCAAAACCTGATCCCCGAGCCCTCTTTGGTCACTCGTGAATTAGTGCTTTTCCAATGGGATAAGATAAATATTTTGGAGTCAATTTGAATTGGGTTTTCCTTTAATTTTTCCAATTAAAATAAATAAAATTGAAGTGACGACTCCCTTCTTTCAATGACAAATCATAAAATCTAATTTTTTCGGACTCACAGCGGGTTCTTGATTGTGTGGAGTTTCTTACAAAGAGCATTTCAATTCCCTTTAGCGGATCGGACTGGTGCTCGGACGAGGCCTCACACACTCTACCAGATTTTAGTGAAGTTAGAGCAAAGATGAATTCTACCGATTTTCAGTGGCTTTATGTCTACCCATACCCTATGACTGTTATGTCCCAAAAATGGGATGTAACAAAAATTAATATAGCTAATTGATGTAGGTAATAATACAGGTTGATCTGAGTTGAAAAAATAAATTAAAAAAAATCATACCAAAGTCTCTAGAAAAATAATATTTGAATAAACAAGTCTTATATTATAAGAAAGAAAATGAAATAAATAAAGCCACTTTTTCAATTTGTAAAAAAATCATCACCATATCTAAGTTAACTTTTACACCTGCATTCTTAATTTGCAAACAAGGATGAATTTTTATAATACCAAACCTCTTAAAAAATTTATAAACAACCTAAGAAAAAAAAAATAGCAATATTATATTATTAAAATTTAATTCAATTACTCATTTTGGTTTATAAAAATTGAAAAAAAAATCATTAAACAATTAATTTAATTAAATAAGATTTTAACTTTAATTGATATAAAATTAAAAATCTTTATTATTATTATAAAAATAAAATTCACACTCTTCTTTACTTCTTTTTTTTATTATTATTTTTAAGATATCTTAGAAGATTTATTACTCAACTTAATTTCTCAGGATGAACATTATTGTAACTATAATTAGTTTTTGTTTATTCTTTTAAATAATTTATGTTTTTTTATTTATGATAAAAGAAATTACATGAACCAAATTAATACTAATCTTTTTTAAATTTTTAACTCTTTATATGAAAACTTTAGATTTTTTTATTTGTAAATTCATATTGAATGATTTTTTTTATTAATTTTGTAAATTTTTAGTGTTAAAATATGTGTGTCCTTTATGTTCGTATTATATAAAATTTTGAAATACATGAAAATTTAAATGAAATTACTTTAAAAAAATGATGTAAATATATATAATTTAAACATTATTTTTTCAACACTAAGATAAATAAAATAATAACATTTTATATAAAATATATTTTATGAATTTCAAATATTTGTAAATTCATTATTTTTCAATTAAATGTGCTTATTGTATTATGTCTTATTTAATTAAAATTTTAAACTTTTTTAATTAGTGCTTGCAGTTGATTGGTAAATTTATAATTATGATACTTTCTTTATGATACATTCCATTATATTTTATATTTTCTCTTATATGTTGTCTTTAAATATTTATAATTTTATTTAACATTTTGCAGATCTATTACCCTCTCCAAATCGACTTTCAAAGTATGTTTTACGTTTATTTTGTTACCACTGTTCATATTTGCATTTTTTTAAATGTCTTTTTACTATACGTGGCATTGACTTTTCATTTTTTCCGTGCTCTTATGTTCGCGTTTATTTATTTATTTATTTTTGCTTGAGAAAATTATACTTAGCAATTAAAATGGCAGAAACCCAAGTTCAGTATAAGAAATTGAGGCACAACAGGTGAAGCCCAATGAGGAAAAAATAACAAACTACCCAATATTAGGTTTACATGCCAAGGGCCAGAAGCCCATACAATAATTAGGCCAGAGGCCTGAAGAATATTTCCTATACCACTCTTGCCCTTGGAGCTGGACCATCATCCAGAAACTACTATCTTCATCACCATCCACCGTATCGGTGCCGGCGATAGACGATGCACCACCAAGGACACAACTTGTGAACCCACCAGGAGAGAGAAGTACTGATTAACTTGAGGATCCATCCTTCACTGCAACAAAATGGCATCGGCAGTGAGATAATGGTAGATCTGCCCTCCCTTTCCACAGATTGGCTTGAGGAGAGGAGATCCACCATTATTAGCTCTGAGGCTCAGCAAACTTAGAAGCAAAAACATTAAAAATGCCCAAATCGAGCCCCACAAGCCTCTGCTAGGCATAATTTTTCCCACCCACCAACAAACAATCCGAGCCTTCAAGGAATTGCAAAAAACGAAAATATATGGAACCTTCTTTGTCTGCCCAATTCTTGCATCACAACAAGAACTTGCCTCAGCTACCTAATAGTATGCATTTAGTCATGGGATTTTTTTCCCAAATAATATAGATTTTCTTGCTTAATATGCTTTACCATTTCTTTCGTATGAACCTACCTCAAAAAGTCTGACTTTGGTATGCCTGACAATGAATGTCCATATTGTGGAGCCTTATATTGGCGTGACGAATGTGTCAAGAACACTTCTGGTCTTGTTACCTATGTATATACTCTATGTTGTAATAAAGAGAAGATTCAACTCCCACTTTTGCGTCATCCTCTAGACTTTTTAGATGCTTTATTGAATTGTACCTAGGATCCTCTATTCTTTAAATTCAGAAAGAACATCCGCATTTATAATTCACTGTTTGCTTTCACGTCAATTGGTGGAAAATTTGATTTTGAAACTAATAAGACACTTAGCCCGTTTGTTTTTCCCCTTTGTGGACAGAATCACCACTTAATTGGCTCATTTTTGCCTATTGATAGGTGTGAGACCTCGCCCGATCGCCCCTCCCCTCGCTCGGAAAAATATGCCTTAAGGAAAGGCAAGTGATTTTTAAGAGAATTTAGGTACGAGTTTCAGTACTCATGATTAAAACGGCTATCATTTGGAAAATTGATTTGATTTTTTAAAAAAGGATTCAAGAGTCACCACCCTAATTTATTTAAATGGAAAAATTAAGAAAAAACCCAATTTGACTCCAATTCATTAATCTGTGATTAATTTACCTAAGGATAAATCACAAGTCTTCGAACCAGGTTGAGCTCAGGGACTAGATTTTTTGTTTTAAATAATCTCAATTTGACTTTTAAGTTTGATTTGACTTTTTTAAAATTGATTTCATAGATGACAAGTATTAATTGCAATTTAAAGTGCATGAGCATGATATAATTATGAATGCATGGAAAAAGTAAAGAGTAAGTAATTAAATAATTGCAGTAATTAAAATTTACAAGAAAGCATAAATTAAAATAAAAGGGGAAGGAGATTGATTGGGATTTGGATTTGAGGCTTGGATTTAGATTTCAAGCGTGCCTACGTACCCCATTGGATGGGGATCAAAATCCACGTAGTTCGTTCCACGGTGAGGTAAGGAGGTTTAAGGATCGATCAAATTTGATCGGATTGATTTGATTTGGGGTTTGAGTGAGAGTAATGGATTATACCTTCTTTCTTGGAATTTGTGGTGGGAGAGTGATTTTGCTGGAGCGGAGTTTCGTTTCGTAAAACGAGGTTGGTTTTAAAAAAAAGGAAATTAATTTGATTGATTGTTTAGTTACCCAATTTTTTAATTAATTAAAAGGATTAATTAATCAAATTGAGTTTAAGATTAATTAAAATTAATTAATTAAAATCGAGGAGAAATTAATTAATTAAAGTGATTACTCAAAATGAGTGTGAGAAAATTAATTAGAGAGAGAGAGAAAAGAGCAAATGGATAGCTATCAACAAATGCTCAAGGTGTGAATTGAAATAAGGAATGGAGGGAGGTATTTATAGGAAAAAATGAGGGGTGAAAAGATCAAAAAGGGTTGAAAAAGTAGGTTAAAGAAGGGGCAAAAAGGTCATTTTCGCGCACAGGGGGTACAATCGCGATGGCGGTTTGCGAACGTGCGTCAAAACGGCACGCGTCCGCGTCAGAATCTCGCAGACGGGTCAGAAATTGGCATACATCCGCCAAATAGGGAGGCAGATCCGCCAGCCAATCCAGCGGTCGCATCAGTGCCGTACTGAAGCGTCTGACACGCGTCAGTGTAGACGCAGGAAAGCATCCGCGGCTGCCGCGAGCACTTTAGCGCATCCGCCACTGTGCTTCGCGGCGGTCGCTAGGCTACCTCACGGACTAGTGCAAGCGGCCTGCGGATCCACAAGCCTACCTCGCGGACGCTCGCATGGCAGCCCTATAGTGGGGTCCTCAGGTCAATTTTCTGGATTTTTGAGGTCTCCGGGTCAGTTTTCGGAGCTTCTGGGGTATTCTGAAATATGAAAAATTACCGGTCAGTGGCAGTGGATCTAAAATTAATTATCGAATAGTTTGACAGTCAGTTTTGAGAAAAATCCAGTCAGTTTTGGGAAAGTGCTGTCTGGTACAGAAAGTCAGGTCAGGATCGGAAAGGTGTTAGTTCGGATAGAAAAATATTCCTGTCAGCTTTGGAGAGTTCATAAATAATTTTGGAGGTGTAAAATTGAGGGTTCACAATAGGAAAACACCTAAGTTTGCTCAAATCTATGTGTATGATACGGAGAACGAGGTTAATAATCGAATTTCATCTTTCATTGCTAATAAATCGTGCTCCTCAATAAACGAGATAATTGTTGACAACCTCATCAAAATGTTTGATTGTTGCAATGAAATTGGAAGATCATTTAGAATGGCTAGGGACAAATTGTGAGAAAATGACTTGATTCCTATTAAATTGAAAATAATGGGTCGAAGGGATCAAGATAGCTTGTAGTATAGCGTACCAACCTCCTCTGAACTTGCTGGCTTGATTGTTGGAGATTTTGGTTTATTTGATAAGGATAGGGATATCATTGTTGAATATAAAAGCAGTCGCTTGAAACACATCAGTTCTTTGCATCCTAGCTTTATGTCCATTCAATACCCAATTTTTTTTTCCTTATGGAGGAAATGGATATAGGGTAGATATTGAATATGCTACGATGAGCCGCAACAACAATCGATCTAAAAAATTTGTCACAATGCGAGAATACTATGTGTTTAGGCTGCGACAACACCATACTGAAGGGACAACTTTATTGAGGGGTGGTCGATTGTTCCAATAATATGTAGTTGATGCTTTTTCCAGTGTCGAAGAAGAGAGATTGGATTTTATTAGACAAAATTAAAAAAAAAAATCTACGCTCTGAAGTCTATATGTCTATACAAAATGTTGTGTTTCATGGTGATACGAATCCAAATAATGTTGAAAAATCTATAATACTTCCTTCATCATATACAAAAGGTCCAAGATACATGATTGAACATTATCATGATGCAATGGCTATATATAAATTTTTTGGCCACTCGCAACTCTTTATAACATTCACATGTAATCCTTACTGGGTGGAGATTCAACGCATGTTAGCCTACATTCTTAGACAAAAAATTGAGAATAGACAAGACGTTATTAGTCGTGTGTTTAAAATGAAAGTATCCCAATTGATAGAAGATATAAAAAAAACATAAACACTTTGGTCAGACAGTTGCTTTATTATATGTGGTGGAGTTCCAAAAAAGGGGATTGCCCATATTCACTATTTAGTTTGGTTAGATGAAAAGGACAAACCAGTTACATCATCTAATATAGATTCAATGATACTTGCTAAAATCCCCTGTAAGGAAACTAATCTAGATGCGTATGAAATTGTTTCAAAATTCATGGTTCATTGTCCCTGTGGCTCCATCAATCCTTCCTACGCATGTATTAAAAAAATCATTGTTTTAAGCACTTCCTGAAGAAATTTCAATCTGAAACGATAATTGATGATAATGGATTTCCTATATATAGGTGAAGGAATGAGGGAAAATATATTGTGAATAATAATTAAAAAATAGATAATCGATTTATTATTCTGTACAATAAAGATTTAATTTGTAAATACGAAGTTCATATTTGTGTTGAATACTATGTTTAGTCTACATTGGTGAAGTATTTATTTAAGTATGTTAGTACAGGAGCAGACAGAATTCGAGCAGTAATTAATAGCAGTGTAAGATCTACAGATGAAAATCATGATGGAGAAAGACAGGGTGTTGATGAGATAAAATCATATTTGGATTATCATTTTCTTTCTGGATGTGAAGCAGTATGGCGATTATATGAGTTTCCAATACATTATAGAGATCCAGTAATTGAGAAATTTTCGATACATTTGCAATATATGAATACGGTTTTGTTTGATTCTTCTTAGAGCCTTACTCCTATCACTAATAATTCTTTTTTTTCTCAAACTATGTTTACTGAGTGGATGTACACAAACAACATGTATGAAGATGCACGTGCACTTACATATGCTGAATTTCCTACAAAATGGGTTTGGAATAATAAAGATAAAATATGGACTAAATGTAATACCCCGAGCACGCATGTATTATTCCTAATTAATGATATGAATGATTTACAAGTGTTAGATCATATGTATTGAGGTGTTAGATTGATTAGAATTGGAATATTGACACTTAAGGGTTGAGTTTCACATAGTAGAGTTGCAGAGCCAAAGTCGCGACCGCAGCATTGGATTAGCGACCGCGATATGGTTCGCGACCGCAACAGCGGGCGCGACTCGGGACACGAACTCTTCTGTATAATTTTGGCAATTTGGCTTAAAGGGAATAGCGACCGCAATATGCATGTCACGACCGCGACAGAGGATAGCGACCGCTACCATGGGCGCGACTCCCACCGAGAACTCTTCTGCCTGAAAATGATGGAAGAATGAACAATCACGTGAACAGTAGAATTTCACGACCGCCACCCAAAATAGCGACCGCAACATGAGAGTCGCGAGCGCTATTCTCATGTAACAACCGCGACTTATGTCGGGGTCAGAATCGGGAGTCGGCACTATAAAAGAAATTTAAAGCCCTAAATTCATTTCTACCCGATTTTCTGAGTACCTAAACTCATATTCTCTCAAATTTCTCTTCTTCTATCTTCGTTAATGATCAAGAAGCTCATTATTGCATGATTGAGAGGATCTAGAGTTGAGATATCTACTTCCTCTCCCCATTGTCCAAGCACTTGTTTGAAGGTAAGTTAGGTTTCTTCCATTTCCTTCAATCTCTTTCAATAGATAGAAGTCTATAGTAAGATTGGGAAGGGTAAACATGATGAGCATTATTAATTAAGCATCATTAGTATTGTTATATGATTTAAGTTGATAGATTATTGATATTGTCCATATGGGTTTCTATAGATTCTCATAGAAATAGAAGAGATGATGATAATGGAGGTTGTGACCACCACATTTGCTTACTATAGAGGTTGATTGCAAGCCATTTTAGATGTTCATTGATTAAGGTGAGTGATTATCATACTATTATGGTTGTGTTTGAACCCTAAGGCATAAATGCCTCATTCTTTCATGACCACCAAATTATTCTATTGATAATTGATAATTGATTTCCTTGTTTATTGATACATGGACCCCAAATTGATAAATCTTATTGATATTGATTGATACCATGAATATTGATTCATTGATACATTGTC
>CATKHJ010004528.1:0-20104 GCA_949750685.1 Vernicia montana | reverse complement strand
CTGATGTGGGACATTACATCGGACCTTGTGCACAATGGTAATGGAACCTACGGATAAGGTAAAGAGTATCCGAACCTTAGCTGGGAAAGGTTTAATGACCCCAGTACGTATGACCCGATCAGTCGTACGTGTGACTAGGCTAATGGGAGTGAGCAAAGTGTAAACCGCCACTCGACTGATTATGGGGGAAACAGACCGTTTCCGAGAAAAGTGATTGAATTCTGCTAAAGATATATTACTTGTTATAAATATGATATTTGTTCAATAAGAACAATTTTGATTAACATTGCTATGGGAAAAGGGGAACTATTGTTATTTGTTCTAATAATGATTATTCAGTATATGTACTCACTGAGCTCTGTCTCACTCCTTAATTATTATTTATTTTTCAGGACCGGTTAGCTGGTCAGCAAGGTAAATTCCAAGTCCTAGCTTTCACTTGGGAGATTGCTCTGCTATTTTGAGTATATGGTATGAATGGTTATTCTGAAGTTTTCTCTAGAGCTCCAATGATTTTAAAGGTCTGTAATAATGAAGTTTAGATAATGGTATGCATGATGTATGATATATCAATTGCTACAGTCCAAGCACTTAAATATATTTGAGTTGCAATGGGATTTAAATGGAAAATGGAGTTCAAAAGTAAAAAGGATGGAAAAATATTTTCAGTACCAATTACTTATCACAAATGTTTTTATGGCAAGGGATTTATATAAGGGAAGTTTATGGTTCCGATTCTGGGGTAATGATAACTGGTAATAAATGGAAGTTAATTAAGGTAATAAGGTGTTCTACGGGTTTAGGTGACCTTAAGTCTTCCTATTCCCTAGGACCGTCGCGACTTGAGAGGCGGGTCGTGACAAAAGCTGTCCTAGCAGTGTGTAGTTCTGCCTTAAGTTTCAGGCAAGCTTCTTGCCTCTCCTCAGTAGCTTTCCTAACGGTATCATAATGATCTTCCAGGAGGCCTAACTGAGTGCGGATCTTCCTTAAATCAAAAACTGCCTGTCATTTACAAAGATAAGTTCAAGATATTGATAAGTTGGACTCAAGGGATAGCAAATTCAGAAATTAGCAAATAAGGCACATACTTCCTCAAGTACTTTCTCCTGCTTTTCCAAAGTCTCCGTAGTTGACTTTAACAATGAAGTAGGAGCAGGTCGAAGGAAAGATAGAGGCACTGCCGAAACCGTTGGCAAGGGAGCTCCAATAATAACCTCTTCAAAAGAAGGAAAGTCATTCTTAGTGGAACCCTCGCCTCCTTCGATCAGTGGCGGATCCTGTATTACCACATCCACCTGCTCCTCAACTCTCTGCTTCTTCAACAGAGGCTCAGAAGACTTAAAAGGGGTTGTTGAAGCTGAAATAGGCGAAGTTGTCTTCTTCTTCCTCCCATCCAAGAATTTTTTAATTGTCAATTTCCTTTTAGGAAGCTTGGCGGGAGGAGAAATTGTCTTTGCTACTGTTTGGCCTTCCAAATCAGTTCTTGGAACTATGGCTAACTCGATCATTGGTTCTAATGGAGGAACTGATGAGATTAGCTGAGACTCCGAAAAAGAAGGAACGATAGCTGACTCTGCCAGATCTGCAAAGATAAAATTTTAAATATTAGTAAAACTGATATATCAAGAAAGATGGACAAAGCATCTCAGATAAAGCAAATTGCCTTCTAAGGCTAGTTGTTCTTCGGCAATTAGATACTTTTTGGGAGAAGGATAAATAAGATGAAGTCTGGTAAAATTAGGAGAAGAGATCTTCTTCACTGCATACTTCTCCTATGCTATTATTTCTGAAGTAGGAGGAGGTCTTCCGGCCTTAACGCTCTTCGACCACTTTAATTTATCACTTCGGGTATATAAGGATCAGATTCACTTGGGGATGTTAAAATAAAAGGTGATGCAGATGAAAGAATGACAAAATTATCAGTTATACCTTTTTCAGGTTTCGAAAAATTCAATTCTTTTGCCAGCGAAGTCAACGTAGCATTGAAGGCTGCGTTGTCAGCTATGTCTTCCAGCTGCCTTTCCAAGTTCCCTAGTCTCTCAGTAGCTCCGGAATTGTGAGAAAAAGCCTCCAAAATATTTGTAGGAGGAGGCCCCTTCCTCTTCGGCTCCTTCTACACCGGTATCATCATCTTTTTTCCTTTGCCAGAATAAGAAAGAGGAAGAGGAGGGGGAGGAGGTGGAATGACTCTTCTAGGAAGCTTAATTAATATTCTTGGGCGAGCAGCAACAAGGCGAGGTGTTTTTGCCTTTTCGTAACAGGAATAGTAGGTTCAGAGGCTTTGACAATTCTTCGCCTCAAAAAAGGCGCCTCTACCCTTCTCTGAGGTTGTGCAGCTTGAGACTTTTTAGCCTGTTTTCCAGAGTCCTTAGCCAATGGGGGGCCGAAGTCAGCTTCAACTCGCATTCTTAGCCTTCCTGAAAAAGGATCTACAACTAACAGCTTGGAGGCAGGAACGTAGGCTCTGGGAGACACCCCAACAGTCATTTTTAAAACATCATGATAATGATCAGGATTCTTCATCGCCACTGCAAAAAATAGGGTAAATGAAGATTACAAAACAATGCAAAATTTCAACAATTTCAAACACAGACATTCTAGCAAAGGCATATAACTAAAGAAATACCTTGGATGTCCATAAGGCGTAATTTTGGGGTAGGGTTTCTTTCAAAATCTCTTAAATGTATGGAGGACTCCATCTTCTCCGCATCATACACATATCTTTCATGAACGAGAGTCCTCAAATCTTTCTTTTCATCATCAGTCAGTGATTCCGGCCATTCACTTAGGCCTTCGACTGGTATAAACAGATGCCTAGGAAACCCAAAACCTGTTGATTTGGAACCAAGACCATCAGTGATCTCGATTATTTCAAAATTCCTCTTCCAATCCTTCACCTTCTTGTCCTTGCCTATAAAAAGGCCTCGAAGGGGTCTTGCGAAAGTCATTTACACACCAGGAGACCCCTGAGCACTTAAGAGTCTAAAGAAGCATTGAAAGAGACGTGCAAAAGGATGAATTCCATAGGATAAGCATAGCATTTTGAAGCAATGCAGGTCTCTGATGGAATTG
Organism: Vernicia montana; assembly: GCA_949750685.1. Classification (NCBI taxonomy): domain Eukaryota; kingdom Viridiplantae; phylum Streptophyta; class Magnoliopsida; order Malpighiales; family Euphorbiaceae; genus Vernicia; species Vernicia montana. The sequence goes on along the minus strand of CATKHJ010004528.1, from coordinate 17,032 downwards.
AGAGTCAGCATCATCGGATTCACCTGGAAATAGTTGAAGTATTCCACCTTGAACTGAGTAGGAGGGAATAAGAGGCCGACTTCTAGTTGATGGTAAAAAAATAATGTAGCGATCCAAATCCTTGGGAAGTGTAGCATTTGGGCTACCTGAATAAACTCTCTCATGAGATCGAGCGAGGTGGAAGACGAAGCGATCATTAAAATCCAGATTGTTGCTAAAAATTGCAAATTCGCTAGTTTGACTAAGAGGCTCGATTTCTCCCTACACTTGATTCAGAATTTCCTGGAACTGAGCAACACTCACTCTATCCCTCCTGGGATAAGTATCTTTCTTGGGAGCCATTGAAGAAATGCTGGGCAAAAGAAAGGTAAATTTTGGAAGATCAAAAGAAGAGAGAAAACAGAAGAAGTTTCACAAATCAAGAGCAGCAAATAAGAGTTTTAAAAGTAATGAGCTGAAGGATTTATATAAAGGATAAAACTCTTACCAACCGTCGCGCAATAATGAGTAAAACCAAAAGGTAGTTTTTATTTGAAATTTCCTTGAAAATCATACCTATTCAGCGCCACATGGACACACCTTCATTCAAAAGGACGTGCATTAAATGAATGACTCTCTCAGCCGTTAAGAGCATTAAATGAATCAGAGATGATTGACTTGTTTCACGTGACAACTTGTTGCGAAGATTATATTGATAATACAAGCACTTTACTTTTACCAAAGCTCTATCAATGCACTTTGCACTTCGCCTACTTCGACCAAAAGACAAGGCGTTTCTACTAAAGCTCTATCAATGCTCTTCACCTTCCTCTCAATAAATGCAACTTATTCAGCAAGTTTCCTAAAGAAAGCTGAGGTCACAGAGTACCAACGTCACCCTGCTTTTGTAAGAAGAAAGTCATATTTATGTGGTTATGAACCCTTAATTTTGCACCCTCCAGTATGCATTTGAACCCTAGAGGCACCTAGGCTTGGTAAACAGACATCCGAAAGCCAAAATTGCCAAAGATTGCCAAAATTTAAAAAATTGAGAATCCAAGTCTCGGGACCCATCCCTCAAGACTTTGAATTATCCTTAGATCATCAGGGATTGAATACGGAGCACAACGCAACTAGAATCGCAAAAAACAGAGTTGAAACGGGTCAAAACGATGAAAATCAGCAAAACTAGGCAACTAGTGACCGCATAGGCCACTTTGGTGACCGTACAGCCTGTGTGGGATTAAAAAGTGGCCTTGTGTGGTCACTAATGCCTCTATGCGGTCACCATCCTCCTGTGCGGTCCAAAAAGTTCCGTATGTGGTCTTAGAACTCCTGTGTGCGGTTTTGAGCATCAGAACATTAAATCCCACATCGAAACTTCATGGTTTTGACCTCCAACCTTATCCCTATATAAAGGAGACCCCTCCAGCTCATTGAACACACTCAGAGCTTTCTCACACATCCCTTGGCTTGCTTAATTAGCCTTTGCATCAAGCAAGCCATCCTCCTAAGCTTGGTCCGAAAGAAACGAGCTCCCTAGTTTATAGTTTTCTTGCTTTGCTATTGCTCCTTGCTTTGCAAAGCGAGATTGGATTGCGACTTCCCAAGCCAACCCATCGACTCAAAGGTTCCCCGCAGTTCAAAGCAAGCTGTCCGAGGCAAGTTCGCCGCCGACTGAGTCAAGTCTCCGCTGTCTCAAAGTCGCTTAAGCACAAGGTAAGCTTCTTTTCCTTTCTCTTTTCATTTTATTTATTTATCTATTTATTTTATTTTTTTTAGTTAGTTAATTAAATTGGTTTATCTAGGTTGTTAGTTAATTAAAATATGAAATAATTAATTCAACTTGGTTAATCAATTAGATTAATTAAGAAACATGATAAAAGGCTCAAACTAAACAAACCCCCTTCGCAATAAGGGCGAACTACGTGGATTTTGATTCTCATTCCAAGGGATATATAGGTATGCTTGTCTAAAGCATCAAATCCAATTAAAATAAACTTTCCTCCTCTTTCACATTCTTCACATAGTTTAGGTTTTTTGTTTTCATTGCTTTTTTTATTTAATTTTGTTATTACTTTATTTTAATCATAGTTCATGCATATTTAATTGTTCATACATTATAAATTGTTCATGAAATTAATTTTAGGTCATTGTGTATTAAATTTGCTAAACTAATTAAATGAACCAAAAATCTAATCCCCGAATCCTCTTTGGTTTCGAGGCTAGTGTACTTTTCCTTTGGGATAATAATTGGAGTCAAAATGGGTTTTTACCTTATATTTTCCCAAATAAAAATAAATTAAGGTGGTGACTCCCAAAACACTTTCAAAATCAACCAATCCGAACCCAAGGATTTCATCGTGAGTTCAAACCTGAATGAGCATTTCGATTCCCTCTAGCAGATCGAATCGGTGCTCAGGCGAGACCTCACAGTTGGCGACTCCACTGGGGACCACCTTATTTTTAATAAAGAAAATAAGAGGACTAATAATTAGTTGAAAACAAAAGTTTGACACTTTTAATACAAAAATGGATTTCATGCATCACTTACATAGGCTCCTTGCCTTTAGGAAAACAATGGATAAAAAGTAACATCGATTGGGCAACCTTCCTTAGATCTGCTTGCCGATAGTGAAATCATCCACCCCATGACGTTTACGAGTATGCACGTATTATTGGACCCACGCGAGGCTCTTTGACTCGCATGTGGTTAAGTATATCACTGCTCCAGTATGATGGGTACCCAATACAAGCCACCCTTACCTTTTCATGTAATGAACCTAGAACCTGACCTTAGGTTGTATGTACCATAATCAAAGCCTTGTACAAATTGTATATTCATGAAATACTTTTCTGATGCATATCATGCATCCATAATATACAAAACAGCTTGCATTCATCTAAAACTTAGGCCATACCTTGAACCGAAGAAGGGTCGAACACTCACCTCGATCCAATCACCCTTAACCTTCATCACCTTGACCCTACCCCTTATCTAAAGTACCTTACCCAATACCTTCAGCACCACCACCCATAAGCCCAATACCTTTGGCCCATTACCTTCAAAACCAACCCATTGCCCCTAAGCCCAATAACTTTGGTCCAATATACCCTAGAACACCAAATTCCAATACCTTTGGCCCAACCATCTTACCAGAAAGGACTATCACTTTTGCCTCCTCCTACTAAAAAGGACTATCAATCTATCCAACCATCCTACTAGAAAGGACCATCACCTCTTTCTATCAGAAAGGAAATCTCTTCTTACCAGAAAGGAAACTTCTTATCAAAAAAGACCACCCCTCACCCCACCTTACCTTACCTATCACTATGTAGAAGTCAGACCCCACCTTACCCTACCCATCACTATATGGGAGAAAGACCCCACCTTACCCTACCTATCACTATAGGGAAAACAGACCCTACCTTACCCTACCTATTACTATGTGGAAGACAAACCCCACCTTACCCTACCTATTACTATGTGGGAGATAGACCCCACATTACCTTACCCATTATCTTTTCATATCCTCACCCACCACTCACTGGATTTTCTTTGTTTTTGCCTCAAGGTACCATGGACAACCTCCTTAAAAAGCAAGAGAAAAGGCTCCAAGCTATTATTACCTCTATTCTTAATGCACAATAAGTTCAAATAAAGGAACAACGAAAATCCATCATTGAGGAAGTTCAGACTATAATTAGCCAAACCATCCTTAATTCTACCAACCCAAACCCAGCTTTGGACCAGACCACCCTAAATTTGAACTTGGCCAATCCTGTTCTGGCCCAAACCTAATCTACTACTTCCTTTCCTGCGAATCCTCTTCAAAGGAAGGAAGTTTTCTCTCACCCTGACCTGAGAACATTCATGGAGAAGCTTGAAACTATGGAAAGGCCCTTAAAAACCTTTAAAGGTATGATGACAGGGTAGATGTTAGCTCCCTAACCCTATTTTCTAATGCCAGATTGCCACCCAAATTCAAAATGCCTGAACTGGAGAGTTTTGATGGAACCACTTACCCCAAAACCCATTTGAAGATATATGTGGGGGGCAATAAAGCCTTTGAGACTTAGCAATGAGCTCCTTGCTCAGTTGTTCCAGCAATCCCTAACCAGTGCTGCCAAGAGATGGTTTTTTTCACTGGACAAAAGTCAAAAGAGAACATGAGATGATATCTATTATGCTTTTGTCAAACAATATCATTATAATACTGAAGTAGATGTCACCAGGCATGATTTGGAAACCACCAGGCAACTTCCAAATGAGTCCTTCTACATGTTCCTTACAAGGTGTAGGGCTAAAGCAACTCAAATGATAAACAAACCAACTGAACAAGAATAGGTGGATATCATTGTTAAGAACCTACTTTTAGCCTACCAAACCCACTTGTTAACCCAATACCTGCCCACCTTCAAAGCTTTGGTTGCAATTGTATCAAGGGTTGAAGATTGCATCGGAAGCGAATCATTTCAACCTGAATTCTCCACCACTGATCTAAATAGTGATGAAGAATCTAAACCCCATGATCTTTAAGACTTAGACCGATATGCCACCTTTTCTTTCAAGCTGAATCCATCAATATGATCCATGCATCTTCACCAAAGTGGAAAACAGACCCCACCTCATCCCACCTCACCTCTGCCTAAGTAGCATGTTGTGGAGGAGTTCAAGCTTAATCGATTTGACTTGTCTGAGATTGAATCCAAATCCGAGTTCAAATTCAAATCTGAGTCCGAGTATGAGTCCAAATTTGAGTATGAGTCTGTCATTCTTATATTCTATTATTGTACTATTTTCTCCTTTTGTAATAAAATATTTATGTTATTCGTGCACTTCTTTTTTTCTCATCCTTTTTGTTCTGTCCTACATAGTTGAGTAAATTCTAAAAAAAAAAATAAAGAATAAAGATAAAGAATCAATGGATTTTGGTAAGCATTTGCCTCTCACTATAAAATCCACCATGATTTGGACAAATCAAAACTTGAGGTATTTCTTGTGCCCATATCAGCAATCATTTCACTAGCTCCCAATCAAAGAATAGTAACCAAAAGAAGATCAATTGGTGATCTCCTCATAAGGAGCAATCCAAACAAAGGGCAATTCAATTGCCCATTGCACTTTTGGGTAATCAAACATAACACCTCAACAAGGGGCAACAATCTCAAAAAGGACCCGATGTCCGCACAAGGTTTCTCTCTGGACCAAGATTCAATGGAATGGTCTAGACAAAGGTCAAAGCCCCAAGATAAAGAAAAGCACTAGTCTAAATCATGGTGGAATAATTTTTTAAAAATTTCAAATTCATTAATTAGCTCACTAAGTTGAAAACTCGAAAGGGCTTAGGCAGAAATTAGAGCAAGCTCGTCGAGTTAAAAACCCGAAAGGGCGGCTCGGGTATAAGTTAGAGCTAAAAAACAAAAAAAAAAAAGAAGAAAAAAATAGAAAAAGAGAAAAGAGTCATCCCAGTCAAATCATTTTGTCCCTTATGTCCTTATCCCATATTAAGGGCATATCTTCTTAAGTCATCATCATCTGGCTAATCCCTCATTTAGGGCACTTCTTCCGAATCGTCTTCTATCAATCCATCATGGTCATGTCTTCCATATCCTTTTTGTCAATCCGTCACGTTGCCTTTATCATTCATTAGAGGCATATCCTTCCTGTCATCCATCACATTGCCCTCATCATTTAGAAAGGGCATGTCCTTCCTGTCATCCGTCATATTGCCCTCATCATTTAGAAGGGGCATATCTTTCCTGTCATCCATCACGTCTCTTAGCTCAAGCATCTAAGTAGCCCTTATCATTCATTAAGGGTATATTCTTAAAGTCGTCTATCAAGTCTTTTAGCTCAAAAAGCTAAATAGCTTCTATCATCAATCAAGGGGCATGTCTTCTGAGTCGTTGTCTAAAATCAATCCAATGTCTTCCCAAGAGTCTTGTCACTCTATGAGTCTCTTCAATCTCAGATAATAAGATAAGTCGTGCTTGTTTTTTCCATAAATCATACTATGATAGCAAAATCATACAATCTCCCTAACACTTTTCAAAAGTTCCAACCTACCATCTCAACTTTCAAGGGTCAAGTCCATCAGCAGAACCAAAATCTCAAGTCTCTAAAGACTCATATCCTTAGCCAAGCCAATAGTCGAGCCATGACTCCCATCCTTAAGCTGATTAAAAAGGGCATGAACCAGTCAAAGCCCGTCCCATGCTTCTTTAGCAAATCATACCATCCTTCCAAAACCAAACCTCCTTGGCAAATCATATCATCCCTAAAGTCCAAGTCATTTGAACAAGCAAAATCAAGCTCGCAAATCAACTGGTCAAATCACCTCCAAAAGCCATGTCCAGGGGTAGACTCTTAATAGATGGGTCACACAAAGCCAACCCATAGTCTTCACATTTGAAAAGGCCAAACCTAACCGAGCCTTCCCACCTAATCTTCTCCAAGGCCACCTAACTGAGCCTTCCCCTCCTAATCTTTTCTAAGGGCCAAATATAACTAAGCCTTCCTACCTAAATCCTCATTCTAGATTAAATCTGACCTAATCTTCTAGTCAATGACCTTTTCCAAGTGTCAAACCTAACTGAGCTTTTCCTACCTAATATTCTCTGAGGCCAAACCTAACCGAGCCTTCCAAGCATGACCTCCTTCAAGGATAAACCTGACCTAGCCTTCCAAAATAACCTTCCAAGCCATACCTGACTGAGCCTTCCAAGCATGACCTCCTACAAGGCCAAAACTCGACCTAGCATTCCAAAATAACCTTATAGGCCACACCTGACCTAGCCTTCCAAGAATGACCTCCTCCAAGGCCAAAACCTGACCTAGCCTTGACTTCCTCCTAAGGCCGAATAACCGAGCCACTTTTCTTCATCTTTCCAAAATGGGGGCACCCTCTCTCCTAAAAGATCAGCACTCTCATACCAAGTTGACCCTTCATAGGTTCAAGGTATCCAATTCATAAAAATCTTTGCATATTCAGATGCATTTCACACTAAACAAGTCGCTAATCAGAGCTCCTGAATCAAGACGGATCATTAATCTGAATTCATAAGGCGAATCATTGATTCAAATTCTTGAATCAAACAGTCATAGGGTCCTTCACTTAAAACCAATCAATATCAAATCAGACCCATCCTAGGATATCCTTAGGATCCAAACCTTAAATCTGAATTAGATTTCCCTTTTAGAATCAGACCCATCTTAGGATAACCTTAGGATCTTTTACCCAAGCAGACCGGGAATATCACTTTCATTCTAGATTTTCCCAAGCAAATCGGGAATATCACTTCATCCACCCATAAATGTCTAGCAACGATCACCTAGATATCCCTATGGTTCCATTTCCATTTCCTTATCATCCTTCACCCAGATATGTTTAAACAGTGACACCCCACTGGTTCCTTTACCCACCTCCTTAAATAAGTCAATCATATCCATCTTTCACCTAGTTATATTTAGTTTCTGACCTAGATATCCCTTTGGTTCCTTTTTACCATCTTCCTTTATAATTTTCTCATCCAAACATGTCCAAATTTTGGCTTAGACATCACTTTGGTTCCTTTTTTCTATTCCTCCTTCTTAGGTTCACAATCATTAGAATCGTCTTATAGACAAGATAATTCTGATGAGGGGGCAACTGTGAACTCTTAATTTTGTACCCTCCAGTATGCATTTTAACCCTAGAGGCACCTAGGCTCGGTAAACAGACCTCCGGAAGTCAAAATCGCCAAAGATCGCTAAAATTCTAAAAATTGAGAATTTGAGCCTCGGGACTTAGGACCCATCCCTCAAGCCTTTGAATCATCCAGGATTGAATACGAAGCAAAAAGCAACTAGAATCGCAAAAAATGGAGTTGAAACGAGTCAAAATGGCAAAAATCAACGAAACCGGACAACCAGTGACCGCATAGGCCACTTTGGTGACCGCACAAGGGCTGTGCTGTGTGCGGTTCAAAAGTGGCCTTGTGCGGTCACTAATGCCTCTATGCAGTCACCATCCTTCTTGTGCGGTCCAAAAATTTCTGTGTACAATTCTAGAACCCCCGTGTGCGATTTTGAGCTTCATAACATCAAATCCCACATCGAAACTTCATGGTTTTGACCTCTAACCTTCTCCTTATATAAAGGAGACCCTCCCAGCTCATTCAACACACTCAGAGCTTGCTCACACATCCCTTGGCTTGCTTGATTAGCCTTTGCATCAAGAAAACCATCCTCCTAAGCTTGGTCCGAAAGGAACAAGCTCCCTAGTTTATAGTTTTCTTGCTTTGCTTTGCAAAGCGAGATTGGGTTGTGATTTCCCAAGCTGACCCGCCGAGTCAAAGGTTCCCCGCCGTCCGAGGCAAGTTTGCCGCCGACCGAGTCAAGTCTCCGCCGTCTCAAAACTGCTCAAGCACAAGATAAGTTTCTTTTCCTTTCTCTTTTCATTTTATTTATTTATCTATTTATTTTATTTTTCTTAGTTAGTTAATTAAATTGGTTTATCTAGGTTGTTAGTTAATTAAAATATGAAATAATTAATTCAACTTGATTAATCAATTAGATTAATTAATTAATCAACTCACATTTTAATCAATCAATCTGAAACATGATAAAATGCTCAAACTAAACAAACCTCCTTTGCAAGAAGGGCGAACTACGTGGATTTTGATTCCTATTCAAAGGGATACGTAGGCATATTTGTCTAAAGCATCAAATCCAATTAAAATAAATTTTCCTCCTCTTTCACCTTCTTCACATAGTTTAAGTTTTGTGTTTTCATTGCTTTCTTTATTTAATTCTGTTATTACTTTATTTTAATCATAGTTCATGCATATTTAATTGTTCATACATTATAAACTGTTCATGAAATCAATTTTAGGTCATTGTGTATTAAATTTGCTATACTAATTAAATGAACCGAAATCTTAATCTCCGAATCCTCTTTGGTTTCGAGGCTAATGAACTTTTCCTTTGGGATAATAATTGGAGTCAAAATGGGTTTTTACCTTATATTTTCCTAAATAAAAATAAATTAAGGTGGCGACTCCCAAAACACTTTTCAAAATCAACCAATCCGAACCCGAGGGTTCAATTGTGAGTTCAAACCCGAATGAGTATTTCGATTTCATCTAACAGATCGGACCGGTACTCGGGCGAGGCCTCATAGTTGCGTACCCACGCCTATTTACACACCGACTATCTGCCACTTGACAAAGACAGGTTCAGAACTTATCTTTCAAGGCCTATGTACCAACTCCATCAATCAAAATGTATCACTTATCTTTTCTCATTTGCCCTTTAAACCTAAAGGGCTGGGAGCATATAAGAAGGAAGAGAAGAACCACATAAAAGGTAGATTGAACTTTACACTTCTTTTATCTCATTTCTTTCACTAAAAAGCATAAAACCTAAATTGACTTACTCGTCGGAGGTTTTTCGCCAAGCACAAAGCCTGATCCTCTTGATTTTATTTTCATCTTTGCAGGATATACTGATCAAAGCTCAACAATTGAGATCCAACCCAAACAATACTATTTGATTTAACACTCATCAACATTCAACATTGAAAAATAATAATTATTGTAAAATTTCTATTCAACATATATATATATATATACATTTGAAAAATTAGGTTGTTTAAATATCGATATCTTTTTTTATATTAAACATTCATTTTTAATAAAGTAATAAATTTCATAAAAACACGATATTTCATTCCTTATTCATTTTTGTTTTTAACATTTAATAAATATTAAGATGGTATTTAATTATTAATGCAAATATTCATAAAACAGTATTTATTACACATATTAATATATAAAGAAATACTTTAATTAAATATAATAAAAATTTTATGCTCTTCATTGTACTTTTGATTTTTTAAAAAATTAATTTTTCATGAGTGTAAACTGAATCTGTTTGGTAAAGCGGGTGACTGTCAAAAGGGTATGACTTGGACTTGGACTTGGACTTTTTTTGGTAACTGTTTCTGAAAATGTTAATATTTGGTTGACTATCATTATCAAAATGTATTTTTAGTTAATATTATTATTAAGAAGGAAACTGAATCTACATGAGCTTATCTACAAAATTTCGAGTTAAATTTTCAGTAAACAACATTTTCAGATCTCTTTATTTTAAATATGTTTTTTTAAGAAATATATCTCTCTCTTTTGTTTTTTTTCATACTTTCATATCCGAGTAAATCTTTATTTATATTAAATGTATATAACCTCGGTTACTATGATAATGATATAGAATAAAAAAATATATTTATATATATGTTCACATGATCTAATTAAATATTTATTTGGCAAAAAAAAAAAAAAAATTAAATATTATTTTATTCATTAATTTAAATTTGCTTGAAAAAATATACATAATTCATAATATAGACAAATCAAACCCATAGCAAAAAATATCATAAAGTTTTTATCCTAAAAAAATCTTTAAAAAGTAATATTATATTAATATTTTACAATAAAAGAATTAATTTTTTTTTTATCTTTTTAATATTTATAGCTATTAAGAATATTTTTTACTTATTTATTTAGTTTTAGGTATATTTGACTTCAACTGAAGGTGCTTGAGCTTTAATAGTAAATTTTTTTTTTGACAAAATTAACATGCAAGCTCATTGGATTCATTTATGTATTAGGAAATTAATAATTTTCATCCACTTCCAAATAAAATTGTTTGAAATTAGAATTGGATGGCATGAAATCATCAATCAATATATATATATATATATATATATATATATATATATATATATATATATATATATATATATAATCCTAAAACAGATATTCAAAAAAATTGAGAACTAACATGAAAGAATTATAAAATTAATTGCAATTCTCAACTGTGATTAGTTTCCAATATTTTTGAAAGACTCATTAAATTGAAATTATATATTTATTTTATTTAAGCTAAATTAAAAGTAATCTTAAAAAAAAAGCTAAATTCCCTCTATTAATTAAATTATTTATTTATAAATAAATCCTATTTTAGTTCAATAATTGTAAAGAATAAAAACATAAAAAATAAAGAGGAAGGCTACACTATTAGAGAATAATTAATAAAAGAAAATGTTAATTAATTGAATTCTAAAAGCATACAAAGTATTTTTTTTCAAAGTTTAAGTTAACCTAATTTCACCCAGTGTTTTAGTTTATTGATAAGATGATAATATTTTAAAAGTAGAATTTAGAATTTGAATCTCATCGATAAAATTAATACTTAAAAAAAAAAAAAATTAATCGAATTCTTATCTAATATCACTATCACACTCACTTTTTGATGTTTACATTTAATTATTTGTCATGTGATTTATATTATATTTTTTTTATTTTCATTGTTGTCAATTTTTATTGATATTTTTTTTTTCGCTATTAAAATTATATCTACAAAGAATAATCAAATATTAAGGTATGTATTGATTTTAATTCTGATTTATAATAAGAACCTTTCAATGTTAATTAATAGTTTATTTATTTATTTTATTTAATGATGGCCTTTTTTTGTCTTCTTTAGCTTGATCCATCATATAACAAGTAGACAGTCTATGATAAAATTAAGGCTTGAGATGGCAATGAGACGGGAAATTTTTGTTTCTTGTAGGAATTTGCTTCGAATGGGGTGGGAATTTTTCGAATTTTATTTTTATGGGGGTGGGGATAGGGAATATTTATTCCCCGTTAGCGGAAATGAGGTGGGACGGGGAGTGTATTCTTATTTTTCTTTTTTTTATTTATTTATTTTTTATTTTTTGGTCAGGTTTTCATTAGTAGAAGTCTGACAAATTAAAACTGGCTAAAAACGAATTAAAACTGATTTAAAGGTGGTTTAATTAGAAATTCGATTTTTTCAATGAACCGAATCGAATTGGTCAGCAATTCCCAATTCAACTAGTTGAACCAGCCAGTCCGATCTGATTTTTTAAAACACTAGATAAAATAACAACCCCGACGTGATATTTTTTTTTTCACTTTTCTTTCCTAAAATTTTCAAAATTTTTGTTCTTTATTTGATTAATAAAGTTTTATTTGTTTAATTTTGATTTATCGATAATTGTTAGAAATCTAATAGTAGCCTGGAAGAGCTCGAAAAAATAGCAATGGAAAAGAAGTAAAAATTCACAACTTGGTATATATATGAAGAATTCAATAAGATTTTTCATTAAACTTCATGATCTTCTAAGGGTTTATCACTGACTTATTTCTAACAATAATAGCTTCTATTTATTATGTTCTTTAATTACAGAACTTCATGTTGCATGATAATATACAATATAAATGTATCATTCTAATATAGATTTTGTGCAATGTGACGAGTAATAATAATTATCTTTAGTAATTATATTAATATAATGTAATCAAATATATTTTTTAGTATAAACATTATATTAAAAATGTATTTAATTATATTATATTTCATTACAGTATACTAAACATCACCTATAAAATTTAAATCTCTTTGTACCTTCTAAATTTTTTCTTTTTTTAGTTAAATTTTAGATTTTTTTTTAAAAGTTTAATATGTTAATTGTAATCGTTAACTTACTAATTTTTTTAAATAATTTATTCAAGTCACCCAATATGACTTAATTAATATATTATTAGTTCCCTCTAATTTAAATATTTTATTTAAATCTCTATTTTCTTATTAAAAGAAACTTGAAGGTTTTTTTTTTTTTTTTTTCAAGAAAAACAAATTTAAAGTTTTAATAAATTATTTTATTATTTGATTCATCAAATATAGCGTTATAGTTTTTTTGTATTCTAAAGTTAAATAGCATCAATATGGAATGAAATGTCCAAGTTTGTGATTTTTTTTTTTTTTTTTTTGAAAACTGTTTGTTTGTTTGTGATTTTATTGATAATGCTAATTCAGTTATCAAGACATAATTTTCCCATAATTATTTCAAAAAAAAAAAAAAAGAACATTTTCCCATAATTGCTCCTCCTAAGTGTATATCAAGAAGAAACCCACTAATCGGATAATTATAATATTAAAGCAGAGAATTGCAAAATTAGAGTATAATGGATTACAATTATTGAAATTATTTATATATATTATTTTTGTTATTAGTATAGGATTAATTAATTAATAATGTTGTTATATATCCTAACGATTGAAACTTTTAATGTAATTCTATAATATAGTCATTATTATAGTTTTTGCACCGGTGCATCTCTTTTTCATTACTTATTATTTGTTTTTTTCCTCTTTATTTAATTTTTTATTAATTTTAATTTTTAGTTTATTATTTTTTATTATTCATATTTTTTTAGGCAAATAGCTCAGAAAATCACTAAATTTTAGTATTTTTTCAATGTGGTCACAAAAGAAATTTTTTTTTGCCTGTAAACCTAAAGTTTCAAAATCTTTTCACATGAAAGTCACTGGCCGGAATCCAGACCTAAGAGGCTGATGTGGCATGCCATGTCAGATGTATATGCTGACTCTTATTGACAACTAGACGACACATCAGCAAAATGTGCCACATCACCATAACACGTGGATTAATTCCCCTAACTCAGTCTGTCCCACTTTTTAAATGACATGGATTAAGCTGACTAATGCATGGCCGACATGTGTCAAAAACCTAGGTGATTTTTTTTACCATTTTCTCTTATGCCCTCGTTTCTCTCTCATTGTTCTGATTCTCTCACTAGATTCTCTTGATATGTTTCTATAGACCATCTGAAATCGATTTAGGGCTTGGAATTTATATGATTAGGGTTTGTGGGTTGAGCGGGAAAATTGCGCTCAATTTAGATGTACTTTGTTCATTAGAAATTAGGAATTAATTTAGAAGGTTTCGGGTTTGGTGAGAGAAGGAAAAGACAGAGGATATATGAGTATGGATTTAGATCGAAGAAATAATCTCGAAGACAAGCAATGATTTCAAAGTATAAAATAAATCGAAGAATATGGATTGGAAACGCAATAAGCCATAAGAGCTTGCACCCAATTATTGTAACTGTCTGTTTCTGTCTGTTCTATTATTTGAATGGGGTCGATGGGATGATTTTGTTTTTATTATGTTGGTACTTGGTTGGTAGGTAGTATTGAATGTGTGTAGTAATAGAAGTGGGGACCTGTAATAGAACATTGACAAAAGTGCACAGAATTAGGGTTTTGAATATAATATTTATATAATTAGGGTTTGTTTATAATTTCTTGCTTATTATATGTTTATTCATCGTTTATAGTGAGATGATTTATTTAATTTAGTATAAATAACTTATTGTTGATAAAACATATCTATTTAGGTTAAATAGATTGAGTATTTTAGGGTTTTGTTTATTTTTATTCAATTAATGGTTTCTAATGTCAAATTAAGTTAATATATCAGCTAATTGAAACAAAAACAAATATGTTTGACTATTTTTAGTTTGGATTATAAAAAGAATAATCTCTATCACTATAAGTAACTTTAAATAAACTTGATTAAATCAATATATGTTTAACTTGATAAAAGTGCTTAAAAATAATAATATAAATTGGAGGATTTAATTGTTTATATATCCTTACTGTTAGTGGTCATAGTTGACTTGCATCTGTATTTTATTATTATTGTTAATTGGTTAATTGTGTTGTTTTTGTTTTTATATGTTGCAGTCACTAGCTTTGATTATTTTAGCATACATTTGCATCATAGTGGGATATGTGGGGCAGATGCATACATGAATGGCTCTTTATGTTATTTTGACTATTGTAGTGCTGATAAGTTGCCCATTCTAGAGATAAATAGAATGGTGGGTGAGTGTGGGGTGAAGGGAAATATGGTATATTACTAGCAGAGGCCCAATATCACTTATTGTGAGGGTCTATGTAGTCTAGATAGTGACAATGATGTATTAGAAATGGGTTACAACATAGATTCGGTTAAACTTATGAACATTTATGTGAAACATAAAGATAATTTAGAGGGGGCAAACCTGGTAGATGTTAATGTCAATGTCAATAAGGTGGGTGTAGGCAATAATACAATTAGGCAGGGACAAGTAAAAGAGAAGGGTAAGGGGAAAGTAACTTAACAGAATCAGTATAATCTTAGGGTAAATAAGGGTAAAGGTAAAGGTGTTGCTAATCCATCTATTTTTTATGAGATTGATAGTGAGGGTGATGAAGATTATATGGATCCTTCGGCTAAGTTTGTAAAGAGTGATAATGATATAGAGGATGGTGATGATGATTTGTTTGAGGATAATGTAGATAAGGATATAGAGAGAGATATGAGAAAGAGACCATTAAGGTCAATTGATCCATCTTTAAGCAACATTGAAGTTGAATGTGATGATTCAGATTTAGCCCTATCTGATGAACTTCAATGTACTTCTGACACAGATAGTGAGGCTGAGTTAAAAAAAGTCAAGAGTTAGGTACCCTGAGTTTAGGGCTGAGAGAGACATGGCTAATTTAAGACTAATGGTTGGTATGAAGTTCAAAAGTTTAGAAGAATTTAAGGAAGCATGTAGGCAATGGGCTAGGTTAAATAGGTGGCAAATTAGATTTGGGCCAAATGACAAATAGAGATGAAAAGTAAAGTGTATGAGGGGCTATCCTTTTTATATTTTTTGTAATCCCATGGTTTCATACCATTCCACCATGCAAATATTTGAGCATACTTGTAGTAAGGAGCATAATATAAGGCAAGTAACTTTTAGGTGGTTAGAAGAGACCTATCTTGAAAGATTTAGGACTGGCTCAAGCTAAAACTTAAGCCATTTCATTAAAACAGTCCATGATGATTACCAAATACTTGTCACCATTAACAAAGCATGTAGGACTAGGAAAGTAGCACTGACCCTTATTAATGGGGATGAGAAAGACCAGTTTGCAAAGCTACATAATTATAGGTTAGAGATTTTAAAACCCAATCCAGGTAGTACAATGCAAATTGTGAAAGATGAGGAGGATCCTAGTAGGTTTGGAGGGATGTACATATGTTTAGGGCCATTAAAGGAGGGGTTTAAGGCAGGATGTGAGAGATTGATAGGGGTAGATGGGTGTTTTTTGAAGGGCATGTATGGGGGACAGCTACTGTGTGTAGTTTCCACTGATGCAAATGACTGCATATATCCTCTAGCATGGGCAATTGTAAGAAGAGAGAATAAGGCCAACTAGATGTGGTTCCTATGTCTGTTGGGGATTGACTTTGAAATTCAAAAAATTCATGGTATTAGACTTTTATATTTGATAAACAGAAGGTAAATTGCATATATTTTTTGTTTAATTTGTATTGAATATGCTTATGTATTGAATACAATTTCTCTGATGTGAGTATTTTATATTTTTTTTGCAGGGATTAGTCCCTGTATTGGATGAGCTATACCTTACAGCAAAAAAGAGATGGTATGTGAGGCACATCTACACCAACTTTAGAAAAGATTTTAGAGGGAAAGAACTTAAAGATATGCTATGAAATTGTGCTAGGGCCAGTTATGTGCAGAGGTTCGCAAAGTGCATGAAAGCACTTGATGAGAAGTGCCATGAAACTCACCAGTGGCTATGTAATAAGGAAGCCAAACATTGGAGCAGGTCTCATTTCTAGCAACATGCAAAATGTGATCTCCTATTAAATAATATATGTGAGTGTTTCAATAGTTTCATTTTAGAAGTTAGGGACAAAAGTATTGTCACATGTTTAGATATTATTAGGCATAAGGTAATGAAAAGATTGTGGATGAAAAGGGATGTTATGAAAAAGGTTAAAGATCCTATTTGCCCTAAGATTCAAAAAAAGATTACTAAAATTATGGAATGAGCAATGCATTACACCTCTCTGTGGATTGGGAGTAATAAATTTGAGGTATTTGGGCCTGGTGGTAGGTTTGTAGTTATAAAGTTGATAGAACATGTAGTTACAAAAAATGGGATCTTCCATCTATACCTTATGAACATGTGTGAGGCCTCGCCCGAGCACCGGTCCGATCCGCTAAAGGAATCGAAGTGCTCATTTGGGTTCGAACTCACGATGGAACCCTCGGGTTCAGATTGATTGATTTTGAAAATTGATTTAGAGTCGCCACCTTACTTTATTTT
>CATKHJ010004402.1:0-13588 GCA_949750685.1 Vernicia montana | reverse complement strand
ATATAAATATTTTTTATTTTTTATTATATATAATAATTATATAATTATATAATAATAAATAATTTTATAATTTGATGATATTAAATATAATTATTATATAATTATATAAATATTATTTACTTTTATTAATTTGAATTTTTTATTTTTAAATAATAAATTTATATTTATGTTTATATTTATTGGTATTTTAGTCATTTTTCATAAATTTAATAGAAAAAAGTATAAAAATTAAACGAAATGACTAAATAGTATGACGGAATCAAAATTAAAAGACTAATTAGTTAGTTTTTCAAAAAGTAAGATGAATTAATTAAATAGGTTAAATTTTAGTAACTAAATATTAATTTGCCCTAAAAAAATAAAATCATTATCAAAAAAATTAAGAAAATAAAAACAAATTGAATTTATTATATTTGTACACAATATTTAGAACAGTTCTTGCACAAGAATTCAATTAATTAAATTTTCTCAAAGAAGTTTTTCCAATCGTAGCCTTAATCTATATCTATAATCCATAAGAGTAGTTCAGAAAATTTTTCAACAACTCTTATGGATTATATATCTATTATGTATTCAGCTGACATATATTTACAGATGACTTCATATAAGTTTCTCATCAATAAACATACGTTGACTGAATTCATCATGTAACCTCTGAATTTTATAAAAAAAAGTTGTGGCACCCTAAATTTTTAAAACTGACTTTATTAACTCCTTACACTTTCTAATTTTTATAAATTCAATACTCCAATACTTATAAATTTATGAATTTAAATTCGTGTAAACACGTGCACTTACGTATCTAAAAAAATTGAATCTTTTAATAGTCAAATTTAACATCAATCCATCTCTCTTTTTCTTTAACTTTAAATTTTATTCATTCTCATTTTAATATTGTTTTTTCTAATTGAATTTACTAGTGATTTAACTCGCTAAAAAGCACATAACCTTACACAGTTTGCTGATTAAAATTTTTTGTATTAAATGTATACAAAATTGAAAAGTTAAAATGTTAAATAAGCTTTTTTTAAAAAAGTTCAGAAGTTAAATATTTTAAAATTTTAGAGTGCCATAAATTTTTTTTATAAAATTATGAATGTCAAAATAAATATTCGGCTATATTTGTCAGAGTTTTCAAAAATTAAGTTTATATAAAACCATCTTTATTAAAATTAAAATTTCAACATTATCATATTTTTATAAATATCAGTTAAAATTTATATAAATCAATACATATAATATCTATTTATTATTTTTCAGCTAATCCATATATTTTTTTATATTAATATTTAAAATTATCAAAAAATAATATTAAAATTTAATACAAAGATAATAACAATAATAATTCACATTTAAATAATTTTAAAAAGTAAATTAAAGAAAAAAAAAATGACTAAAATTATTGTACAAAGCGTACCCAGTCCTGGTTATACTTTTTTTATTTTTTATTTTTGAATTTTTGGAACCAGTTAAACATTAATCTGCCTTCTGTGGAGACTTGAGACCACCCCTTAAAAGGAACACCATAAACATGTTTGAATGTGTCGATTCCATTGTTCTCAGCTTAGTTACCGATAAGATTTGCTGGAAAACAAGAACTTGAATAATGGTTTTGAACAAAAAGAGCTTCAATAGACCTAACAGACTCTGTTGTGTATGCATATGCACATCTATAGCCTTTAATCCACAAAAATAATCTACTAGAAAATCATTCCAAATAATGGATGATCAAAAACAAAATTCATTGCCTCTCAGATTGCTAGTAACGAATGTGATGTACTGCAATTTTTCCGATACCATGCTTTTCAGGCAAGGGTAAAAGCAAGAGATTGTTATTAACATGGAGGCATATACAACCTTTTATTGTCTTTCTTCTACATCAGTCTTCTGATAGACAGAATATGCCCATCAGTTAAGCAGCATCATCGCGCTCGGGAGCTAGAGAATCACTTGTGGAAGATGATCCTTTTGATGCTGGAATATAAGACCATGCTAAAGCTGCAGTGCCCAGGGTAATTGCTGCAGCAATTGAGCCCCAAACCCATCGCTGTCTTCTTTTCCTGACCTGCCTATCACGTCTACCCATTTCTACACACACACAAAAAAAAAAAAAAAAAAAGGCATAAAAATTGAAACTTGGTCATCTCTTTTTTTCAATGCAATGACAGCAGTGTTACAAAATCAGTTTTTAAACACATACAAATAATTGCCAACTAAAGCCGTGAGAAATCCACCTAAATTAAAAAATAAAGATAATTATGGTAGTAAGATAATAATCCTGTTTTTGTTCCACAATTTTTATAACTAATAGCAGAATGATGAAAAATATATATATATTTTTTTAAAATATCAGCTTAACAAAATAAGGTTCAGATTATCATCCGGTTAATAGTTATACTTTATTCATATTCACTTTTTTCATAAGTCCTGTACATAATTATATTCAACCTTTAATTTCATTTTCAAAAGTTCAGTATCTTCCATGATCAAATTCAGCAAGGGTAAGGCCCACTATGCCAAAAGCCTATTACTCATTTTTAAGCTAGACTACTGGAAGGGTGTTGAATATAGATACATGAGCCAAGTAAACAAAATTGAACAATCAAAGTACAACAAATCTTTTCCTTTCATTCACAGAAATAATATAATTGACTTTTGATCTAGAAAGTCACTCATGGATTGAGCATAACAATAGGCAGATCTCTTGATTCATTTTGCCTGTCTGTCAATGCATTCATGCAAATGAACATACCATCTCACAAGGGATATTAGGATGACAAATCAACAAAGAAAAAACAGAGACGCTGACAATGATTTTCCCAGGAACCACAGGTCAATACAGACAAGCAAATGCACCAAATAATAAGATGTTTAAGGTACAAAAATCTCACCTACTGCTTCTTGGTTTCTCTGAGACATTTCTCGATTCACAGCCTCATAATAATGAAGCCGGTCCAACAATCGAGCAATCTCAAAGTTCTTAGCCTCAATTTGAGCTTCCTTCTCCATCTCCGCCTCAGCTTTTGCAATGCCCCTCCCAATGGAATCTGATACAAACCGAGCTAGATAAACCTGCTGGCAGAGCTCTTCTGCAGGATCAGTATCCAGTGACAGATCACCCTCTAGAACAGTGAAGGGAAATGCAGGGAGAGTCAATCCAACAAGTGCTAATTGTTGCCTGATCCTCTGCCACTGATTTTGTACATTATTCAGGGTCTCCTCGGCTTGTTTTCGCTTCTCTATCTCCATCAATAAATTCAATCTCATTTCACGCAATTCAGCCTCAATGTCACGCAGAGAAGACTGCACCCCACTATCAGAGGAAAGCTCTACATATGGTAAATAATAAAAATAAACTCGTTAATTCTGCTATGAAGCTAATAAAAAATCTGTTACACTACTAACCATCCTTAAAATAACAAATGGTCTATAGAAATCGCAATATGGTTCCCCAACAGGATATGCATTCACCATGACTGATATTTATATGCGCTCTCCAACGGAAAATTATAAGGACCTTTACCTTTTTTCTAATAGAAATGAGATACTTCTTGCAAATGTGCAATGTTAAAAGCAAGACCAACCCAGAATACAGAACGTGTAAACAAATAAAAGAAAATAGGCAAGCGGCACTAATTTGTCCAACACCTGAACTACTCCATGAAACAAACAAACAAACAAGAAAGACTTATTGAATCCAGGTACCTTCCCAAGCATCATAAAACTCTGTCACTGGTGTAGTGGCAGCAAGCTGCACAGAACCTTCCACCACAGAGTTGTCCTCACCATCAGTGTTACTAGTGTAACTCATTGAATCCCGTGGCCCAAGGAAATCCTCAGTATTTCCATCTCTTTCTGAATTCAATGCGACAAGCTTCAGTGCATCCTTTCCCATGGCCAAGCCATTCCTCACATTTCTGATATAAATTTCCTCATCATTGCTTCCTATTTCCCCATCATGGACAACATTCATATGCTCCCCTTCACTAAAGTCCCCAAGGGCACCATTTCTAATCTCCTCTTTGATGGTACTATCCTGAACAACATTTACATTTTTCCCTTCAACAGAATCAGAAATAGCAAAAATAACAGAACGATCTTTTGTTGCACTGGTTTCTGCATTCTCTGCATTCCCATTGACCTTATCCTCATCCGAAGTTTTCCTGCCAGGAGCTACATCAACTTGAGAAAAGCTCTTTAAAAGGCGAGGCCCACGCCGTTTATGGTTAACAATATATGGTGAAGGAGGGAATGAAGATGGTGAATCAGGAAGTGGGGTTGCTTCAGGGGTGGCATAGAGTGATGGCGATATCTGAGGACGATTAACTTTTCTCTCTGTGGCTGCTATATTGTTTCTCCTCTCCAGATTTGAATCAGGCACAGACCTCGTTTTTGGTAGAAACTTAGGTTTTGGAACAGGATTTGAAGTAGGAACAGGCTTGTCGACAGATTTAGAAGCTCCAGGTTCTAACAACCTATCCAAGGCTATAGCAGTAAAAGTTGGCATGGTTCTGCGTTATCAACCAACAAAACCAAATTAACCAATATAGCTCATCAATCAACTTTTTCTTAAAAAAAAATTAAGACAGTCACAACAAAAGCATATGCAACCGGAGAAGAAAAGAAAAAAATAAAAAAACTTCAAAATAGTTGCATCAAATCATATGCAGCTGAAAGCAAATAAATAAAAACAAACCAGTTCCCAGCAAGCATATATTAAACCGACCAAAAGAAAGCAGCCAAGCTAGCCAACATAAAATTGGAAATTAAGAATAAAAAATTTTAAAAGAAAAGAGAAAACACCAACAGTCACCTCACCAAACCTTTCCCTCTGAACCATCAATCTACAATGCCATAAAACCGTTATCAAAACAACACTCAACTTCTCCTATTTTAGAAGGTAATAAAATTAGAGTGGCTCTAATTGAAAATTGAGATTAGCAATCCCTATTATTCCAAAAATAAACAACCAAATCCATAACCTAGAACCAGATAAGAAACACGATTGCTCTTATTTTTCAACAAACAAACGAAAGCCCAATCGAATCTCCATGGAGACTAATGCTCCATTCCAACTACAAGCTAAAATAAATGTTAACAATTAAGAATTGAAAGGTGAAAATCGGCACAACATTATATTAATTTCAAAACAATCGCAACCCTAGATTTTACCTAATTTAAAAATGAAAATATACATCCTTGAGGTAGCTGAGAAAACGATCATTAAAAAAACGCAAGAATCTTATTTCTCACAGCCAATATAACCCCTACAAACTTTTCTTTTCTTTTTCTCAGCAACCAAACAGAAGGTAAGGTCAAAATATAATAAACAAAAGGGAAGAGATAGGTAATAGGTAAGAGTTTTAGTTACCTTACCTGACCTGACAGCAGCGCCGGCGGAGGAGTACAGGAGAGAAACCCTAACTAAGACACAGAATCGGAGAAAGAAAGATCAGAGAAGAGTCTATAAGGTACTGACAATAATGAAAAGAAAACGGAATGATCATGATAATTTGATATTTCGATTATTTTGATTTTTTCTTTTTTTTTTGGATTGGAGTTCACGACTCTTGCCTGACCTGACCTTCAAGAAAAAGGCCAAAATTAAAAAAAAAAAAAAAAAAAAAAAAAAAAAAAAAAAAAGGAAAATTAAAATTAAAAAAAAAAAAAAAAAGTTTTATTTAGAGAAGCTTTTATCGCATCACAACGACCGCCTCTCGCTGGTCAGTGGTTACTGGTTACTGGTTGCCTCTCTTCTCTCCGCAAATATTTGAACCTTTCTTTTTTCTTTTTTCTTTTTTTTTTTTTCCCTATTCTTAGTAAAATATCATCTGTTAGTTTTTTAACTTTTTTAGGGCACACGTTTGTGCACACGTATTAAAATGTGTTGAATTGAATTGAAAATCGTGATTTTTTTTTTACTTGAGGCATGCTCGAGGCGAGCGAGGGCCTTTTGGGGTTTTCAAAATTTGAAAGCGATGTCTACTGTCTCGAGATCTTTCCAAAGTGTTTGGAGGTGTCGTGTATACCTCTGCTTTACTCAACCTTACATAAAGCAACACAGCACCATAAGTGATGGCTACCTGGATTGGCTCAAGACGATTTGTGAGTGGTACGTTAGATCAAACCTATAATTTCAGTCTGAAAAATCTTTAAACTAAAATCAAAAATCAAAAATCCAATTTAAATAATGTAAAACCATTAGTTTCGAGTTTGGTTTAATTTATTAAAATTATTTTGGATTTAGTTTAAATTAAATTAAATTTTATCTCAATTTTAAATTTGAATTATTTTTATTAAACAATTATTTTAATTTCTAAAAATTATAAAAAATAAATTAAGAAATGAAAAAAAATTAACATTAATACTATTTAAATTAAAATTATAACCATAAAAATAAAATAATGAAATATTTTAATAAATATAAAATATTATTAAATGAAATTACTATGAAATTATTATTATTTCACTTCTATAAATATATTTAATAAATATATATTATAAATATCGGGTTGGTTCAGGTTAAATCAATTTCAAAACTTTTTAAATCGTAAATCAAATTAATATATAAATTTTTTATTTTTCTTAAATCAACACCAACCAAATATAACTATAAACCGTTATTTTCAATTTGATTTGATCGGCTTGAATTAGATTGAGCGGTTTAAATTTTTTTTCTTTTACAACACTAACCAAAAGTGATTGGATAATAGTAAATACATGTTTACCTATTATATGTTCTAGATTTAATCTTCTAAAAAACAATATATTATATGTAATTTCTAAACATTAATTTCACCGTTAAATTAGGATCAACAACATATAATCAATCATTGGGATCATATAGAGAGGGGATTTGTGCGGTGCTCAAGTGATCTATTCTATGAATGTATTTTAAATCGAACATCAACTCTAATTGGCAATCCAAGCCAAACCAAACAGTAATTAACATATTTAAAAGCTCTCTTTTTAGGTTAAAAAAACCTATATAACCAACTTGTTTATCGTGAAAACATATAATATTTCAATTTTAAAATTATATATTTTTAAGTATTATTTAGAATTATATATAAATATAATTTAAAATATATAATATTTATTTATAATGCTAATATTTTTTTTTTCTCAAATACCATTATTTAACATTGAAAGTTTCAATGCTTCAAAAAAAAAAAAAAATGAAAGTTTCAAAAAAAAAAAAAAAAAAACCATTGAAAGTTTCAAAAAAAAATACATTAAAATTAATACATAGTTAAGTGTCTTATACATATTTGTTTTTTGCTTTTCTAAGAAATAGCCCCACTTCTCAAGGTGAACACCCAACCAATAATGAATTTGTTATCTCTTAAATTCGATATCCAACTTACGTCAGTATATTCTTCTAAAATAGCAAGAAACTTTAAGTATTGTAGGTCATAATCTTTAGTCCGTTTAAGATACCTAAGAACTCTTTCAATAGCCTTCCAATGCTCCACACTTGGATTGCTAGTAAATCTACTCAATTTACTAACTGCAAATGCTATATCAGGTTTTGTACACTGCATTGCACATATAAGACTTCCTATAGCATTTGAATACTCTAATTGAGCCATTATTCTTCCAATATTCTTGATTAATTTGATACTTGGGTCAAACGGGGTATTTGCTTCTTTGATTTTTAAGTGACTGAATTTCTTCAGTACTTTCTCTATGTAATGAGATTAACTCAAAACATATCCCCCATTATTTCTTTTTACCTTGATACCTAGTATGGTATCAACTTGCCCAAAATTTTTCATCTTAAATGTAGAAGATAGAAATATCTTTGTTTCTACAACACCCTTCATATCGTTGCTCACTATTAGCATATCATCGACATAAAGGCAAACTATCACTATATAGTCACCACAAGTTTTGAGATAAACACATTTATCTACAACATTGTGAACAAATTTATTAGAAAGAATTGTTGCATCAAATTTTTCATGCCACTATTTTGGAGATTGCTTTAAACCATACAATGATTTAACAAGCTTACACATTTTATGTTCATTTTTTGGTAGAACAAACTCTTTGGGTTGTTCCATATACACCTCCTCATTGAGGTCTTCATTTAGAAATGCAGTTTTGACATCCATTTGATGAACATAAAGATCAAAAATTGATGCTAAAGCAAAAATAATTCTAATGGATGTAATCCTAGCCACATAAGCATATGTATCAAAATAGTTTATTCCTTCCTTTTGTCAAAATCCTTTAGCCACTGACCTTGCTTTGAACGTTTGGACAGTACTATCCGTATGATACTTCCCATTAAATACCCATTTACAGTCAATAGGTTTAGAGGCAGGAGGTAAATAAACAAGTTCCCAAGTGTGGTTTGACATAGTAAAATCCATCTCATCATTAATAACATATTTCCATAAAGCAACATCACAATAGGCCATAGCTTATTTAAACGTTTTAGGATCATCTTCCACTTGTAAAACAAGAGCAATAGTTCTTAAGACTCTCTTAGTAGTTCCTTCTACAAATTAAAAAGAAATACTTTGAGAATTAATCTCATCTGATCCTAATGTTTTTGCTTTTCGTACACGAGTGTTTCTCCTTAATTCATGAGATTGCTCACCAACCTCTTGTGAACTTGATTGCTCTCCAATCAAAGGAATATTAGGTTGCTCACCAACCTCTTGAGATGTCTCCATTGGTGACTTTTCACTAGTTGGAGGATGAACATTATAATTTGAAGTCAATAAGTATTCAAAGAACTCCACATCTCAAGATTCTATTATGACATTAGACTCCAAATTAAGAAGTCTATAAGTTTTGATATTTTGAAGCATAGCCTACAAATGGATATTTGATTCCTCTAGGTCCCAACTTTGTCCTTTGAGGATCATTATTCTTGCAATATGCAAGACACCCCCATACTTTAAAATAACCAATATTAGGTTGTCTTCCTTTCCATAACTCATATGGAGAGATCTTGCTCTTTTTAAAAGGAATTCCATTTGAAATATGATATGCAACCAATAAAGCTTCTCCCCATAAATTATAAGGCAATTTAACATCTAACAATATAACATTTAACATCTCTAAATAAGTTTTATTTTTTCTTTCTGCTAATCCATTTTGTTCAAGTGTTCTAGTTGTTGAACATTCATGAATTATTTCATGTTGTTCACAAAATAAGTTAAATTCATTAGGAAAGTATTCTTATCCTCTATCACTCCTTAAAATTTTAATTTTCTTCTCTAATTGATTTTCAACTTCTGCTTTATATGCCTTAAAAGCATTAAAAACATCATTTTTATGTTTCAACAAATAAACATATGTGAACCTAGATATATCATTTATTAAAGTGATGAAATATCATTGCTTCCTCTAGTTAACATGCCATTTAATTCATATATATCAGAATGTATTAAATCTAACAAATTAGTATGCCTTTCAACACTTTTGAAGGGTTTCTTAATCATATTTGATTTAACACATATTTCACATTTATTAGTGTAACACCGCAGAATTTTCTAACCATTAAAACCTAGAAAAATAGGGGATTAGGAATCCAAAGATTTATGTGGGGCGCGAGTAAGGGAATCGGTTAGTATCCACGAACTCGGTAGGATAGTGACTTTTAGGATTTTTCAAAAATTTTAACTTAAGCAAAATTAATAGAGAACTATCTAAATATAATATTAGAAACTTAAATTAGAGACTAAAAATAATTTTAGATTTCAATTAGAAATCGTAGTAAAACTTTAAGTAAATAAGGGCAAAAGTGTAATTTTTCCTAAAGAGGTAATTAATATACTTTGACTAAGAAAAAAAAAAAGAAAATAAAATGAAAAATAGGGGTCATAGTGGTCGGCCATCAAGATGTGGTTAAGGGTGATTATTTTGTCCAAAATTGCAATTAAATAAAATTAATCAAAAAAGAAAATATATATATATAAGATGGGTTAGATGAGAAGATAGGTATCATCTTTTCATTCCTAGCATTTTCTACAAAAAAAGAGAGAGTAGAGAAAAAAAAAAAAAAAAAAGAGAGAAAGAAAGAGATAGTAATAGAGAAGAAGAGGAAGAAGAAGATTATCTTGAGGTAAGTTATGAATTTCATTAGCTTTTTATCCATATACATATGTATGTTGATGATGATGATTGTGTTATTGTGTTGATGGGGTGGTTATGATGAATGAATTGGGGATGGAGAAAAGAGATTTTGAAGTTGAGGAAAGATGAATTGATAAGGAAAAAAGTCTTAACTAAAGTAGTTTTGGTGGAAATAAGTAAGAAATGAAAGAAGTAAGAAACTAGAGAAGACAACTTTAGGGTTTAGAAAGTCCTGTAACTTGAGAGAGAAAATTGAACTACTTGGAGTACAAATTTGAAGAAAGTCAAAACATAACAATTGTATATTTATGTCTTTATTTTATTTCTCTAGATGGACTTTTAAGATAATTTTTGATATTTTTAGAGATATGGAAAGAAAAAAAAAAACTGCATCCTGCAGACCTACCCTGAGAGTTCAGAAAGATTAAGGTCAGTTTTGAGTATCTTAGGATAGGAATTCAAAAATGTTTAAAACATAAGAAATGGACCTTGATATATATTTTAGATTATATAAAAATTTTAGAGCCTAAATCCAAGTATGTTGGGAGATATATGGGAATTCCTAAGCTGTGACAGGGTATTTAGATTGGCAGAATTTCTGATATTACCTTAAGTTAGATGACTTTAGAAGAAGAACCAAATTGAGGTTAAAACTAATTAAATGTACCATTATGAGTCTAGTTTCATTTAAAAAAAGAATTACCTCAAATAAAATTTTGTAACTTGAGTTATAGCCAAAAGAGTGCACTGAACTCTTGTAAAACCTAGGATCCAGAAATTTGGAGAATTCAGAAAGTAACTTTGGGAAAATTAAATTTTGAAAGTGTTGGAGGGGAATGTATTAGGATTTTCCAGATTTGAAATTAAATTAATTGGAATCTCGATTATTATAAAAATAGTAATTATGAAATAATCTTCTAAATTAATAAGTAAATAAATGTAATTATATGAAATTAACTTTTATGTGTACATTTTGGTAATTTGTAGAAAGTGAAGAGGAATTGAAAGAGAGTGAATTTGGAGACAAAAACATTGAGGAAGAATATTAACATTTCAGAGCTTAATTAGAAGGTGAGTATATATTAAATTTCCTAGCACATACTCATTTCATTGTGTATATGTGAATTGTATTTGTTCATATGACTTTGAATTTGATAATTCGCCTTTGTGACTTCGAACCCTAATTGATCCTCTATATGTAAATTATTCTACTTGACTTGAACCTTAACTTAAGCCAAAAAGCATAAATTCCCTTCTTTCGATGAGGAAATCACCGAACTCTGTGCACAATGATTTGTACCTTGCTAGGAAGTATTTGAAAGTCCTAGCCACAAGATCTAGCTAACCTTGTGATAATTGTCATTGGAAATTTGTGGTTCCACAGTACCATATTAAATGGAAATGTGACTAAAGTTCACATTAATTGGTAATAATTTCTGCTAAATTTTCAATTGTATTGATCTAGAAATTCGTTAATTGTTTATTGTGATATTTCATTGAGCCAATGATTATATTCATACACCTAAAATGTTGTG
Source organism: Vernicia montana (assembly GCA_949750685.1). Classification (NCBI taxonomy): domain Eukaryota; kingdom Viridiplantae; phylum Streptophyta; class Magnoliopsida; order Malpighiales; family Euphorbiaceae; genus Vernicia; species Vernicia montana. Next base: position 1,961 of record CATKHJ010004402.1, on the reverse strand, counting down.
CTAGGTTATTATTATATATTCACTGAGATTTGTATCTTACCCATTTTCCTTTATTTTTTTCAGGTTAGTGGTTCCACAACGCAAGTATCCTACTTCACTTGCCGCTGGATTACATTTTGCATTGGTTAAGGGAACATTGTAAATGTAATTGTATATAGTGATGTATGGTAGTATTATCTAGTATCTCCATGATACTTAATCTAATATGAGTGTGATATGGTATATGAATATGAATGATTGAACAGTATATAATAAATATTATCTAGTAATGTGTAATGGCGATTGAGAAATAATTTATGCCTTGAATGAAGTTGAGGATATAAGATGAGAATATTGAGATTGTTTTATTTCTTGCAGGTTTGATCTTGGGAGTATTAGATGTAATGCCAGCATGCCACCGAAATTACAATATTAATATAAAATAGATGAGTTCTACGGGTCTTCGGTAGCATATTCTTACCCATACCTTAGAACTGTCATATTCCGAAAGTGGGATATGATAATTAAGATCATCAAAATGACAATTTATTAAGCCACAATTAACCATTCTTCTAATGGTGCTAGTTCCAATATGTGTTAATCTATCATGCCATAATGAAAATGAATCAACAATATAAACATAAGCAACATCTTTATTAATTTCATAATTATTGTCAACAACAAATAATTTGACCATTCCTTCAGCGGAATAGCCTTTTCAAACAAAAGTTTCATTACGACATAGAATTAACTTTTCGGATTCTAATACATATTTAATTCCAGGTTTGCTAAGGAGATTCCCACTCACTAAATTTTTACTCATATCTGGAATATGAAGAGCATTTGTAAGAGTGACTTTCTTTCCCGAAGTGAAAGTGAGTTCCACATTTCCCTTGCCAAGCACTTTAGAACGAACTTCATTTCCCATTTGAATCTCTTGCCCATCTGTGACTTCTTTGTAAGTCATGAAGAGTGTCTTATCATAGCAAACATGAACGATAGCACAATTATCGTACCACCAACCAGAAACCTTGCCAAATATGGCATTCACTTCGCTCACCATAGGGACTATATTATCATCTCTCTCAATGGAGTTGACCTTCGATTTCTGGCCTTTCTTAAATTTGCAATCCCTAGCAAAATGATAAGGTTTTCCACAAATAAAACAGCCTCCACTCTTTGGATTCTTAAATTTTCCTTAATCTCTTTTGGGGGCCAAGATGATTCTTCTTATTTTGCTTACCTTTGTTGGAATTCCTAGGCAGATTCATGGAATTTACTTTTGTATTAACAAAAGAATTCTCACTCTTATTGCTCATCCATGATTCCTCCTCGATTTGAAGATGTTTTTAAATTTTCTCCAAAGTGATGTCCTTGGAGTCATGTAAAATCTTCTTCCTATATCTGTGAACCCTTAATTTTGCACCCTCTGGCATAGAACCAAACTCTAGAGGCACCTAGGCTCGGTAAACAAACATTCGGAAGCTGAAATAGTCAAAATCCTAAAAATTGAGAATCTGAACCTCGAGACTGTTCGCCCAAAAACTATACTATTCAAAAGGCACCCGCAAGCAAACGGGGCAATTGTAGTACACTGGAAGCACCCAAGGTCATCTCTCAAGGAAGTGCAAATGAAAATTATTTATTCTTCTAATTTAAGTAAAAAAGACAAGTAAAAGATTTTGATTTAAGATTGTAGTTGAATTAAAGGACAATGCAAATAATTAAAGATGCTGAAATGCAAATAAGAATTCTTAAATTGATGTAAAAAAAACTGTAGTCTTATGGGAAAAGGCGTCTAGAGTTTGTATAATAATTGTTAATGCAATATATTCATGAAATCACCCAAGTGATTGTTTTACCAATTTCTATTCTTAAAGCTTAAACTAACTGAAACCAATTTAATAGCTTTCGCATTCCTAAATTTTATTCAATTAATTATGTCTTTAAAAACTTTAATTTAATTCTCAGGATTTATATTT
>CATKHJ010004356.1:0-12533 GCA_949750685.1 Vernicia montana | reverse complement strand
AGCCCATCCACTAGCTCATCTTTGCTAAGGCTATGAATTAATTTCATGCTTGCATGTCCAAGCCTTTTATGCCAAAGCTATGATTTATTGCTAATAGATACAAGACACTTGAAATTGTGGTTAGCTAAATTATATAAGTTAATTATATAGGTATTGCCATCTCTTTCTCCTTTGAATATCACTTTGTTATCTACCAAAGTAATGACTAGACATTCTTTAGAGTCAAAGATGATTCTATTATCTTTATCACATAATTGACTTACACTTAACAAATTATGCTTTAAACCATCAACCAAATAAACATCTTCAATTAGGGAACAACCTTCCTTACCAATTGATCCAATGCCAATTACCTTACCCTTGGCATTGTTTCCAAATGTGACATTACCTCCTTGCTTTTTCTTCAAAGAAATGAAGAGACTAGCATCTCCGGCATATGCTTTGAACATCCACTATCCACATGCCATTCACTTTGATTTGAGGTGGACTTAAGGCATACCTACAAAAAGTGTCAATTCATCTTTTCTTAAGTATCCAAGCATATTTGGATCATTGGAGGTTAGTCTTGGAAGGTTCTTCAAGTTTCAAATGAGCCTTCCTAATGTAACAAAATATATTGATGTGGCCTTCCTTCATACAATAATGGCATTTTAGCTTTGATTTGTAAGTCTTTTTATACTTTGCCATTTTGTTATGAGATTTTGGCACTTTTGCAACATTTTTATAATGCACACAAGATCATGAATGTAATTGTGATTATGGATGACTATGATCATACTTCTTGTTGTATTTAAATGCATGATTAACTCTTTGAGGCTTGGCTCTTGAGTTATATGAACCTTTGTTAATCCTATTAGGATTTGTAGGTTTTATGTGTGCATTAGCCTCTTTATGAACAACCTCTATGCTAGAGGTTTAAGGTATAGAAGCTTTAACAAACAAGGGGGATGAAGATGTAGAAGTAGATGAATTATTGAAGCCAAGACCATATTTCACAAGAGGTGGTCTTTGAGATACAATGAGTGTATCCAAAGCTTCCTTCCCTTTATGAAATTTGGAAATAGAAGATCTCAATTCTTCAACTTCCAATTTCAAAGAATTATTTTCCTTATTTAAGGATTCAAGAGATGAAGTTTGAGAAGTTACTTCATCCAATGAACTTTTAAGCGTAGCATTGGATGTTTTTAAACTTAAGACCAATTTTCCTAAGCTTTTGAAATCTCTCTCAAGTTTTGAATATTTTTCCTTATAAAACTTCATTTTATAAAAATATTTTTCACATTTTAAGACCATAGGTTCTAAAATTTCATCATTATCTACATCATCATCACTATTATTTAAATCATCACAAGAGAGAGGTGTAGAGCATACCTCATTTGGAGAGTTTTCCAATGCCATGAAGCATAGATTTGCAACCTCTTCCTCTTCTTCATCATTGTAAAAGTCCTCATCCCATGTAGGCTTGAAGTTCTTCTTTTTCTCATTGTCCCACTTTTTCTTCTTCTTGAGTTTGGGACACTCCGGTTTGATGTGGCCTTACTTTCCACATTCATAGCAAGTTACTTCACTTTTATTTTCCTTGTTGAAATTGGTATTTAAGGTAAAGTTGGAAGGAGGTCTTCTAAAGGATCTCTTCTTTTTGCTTTTGATGATCTCCTTCACTCTTCTTGAAAGCATTGCCAATTCATCATCTTCTTCTTCACTCTCATCCAAGACTTTCTTCATCATGATCTTTGGAGCACTTGAGAGCAAGAGGCTTTTTTCTTTTCAACTTGAACTTCTTCCTTCTCTAAAGTCATCTCATGAGTGAGAAGCTTCCCAATAAGAACATCGGTTAGAAGTCTATCAAGATCATGAGCTTCTTCAATTGATAAAACTTTGGATTCAAAGTTCTTCTTTGGAAGTGCTCTAAAAATCTTGTTGTTGATATCTTCCAAAGAGTAACTCTTTCCAAATTTCCTTAAACTAGTGACAATGCCAAGTAGACGATTTGTCATATCGGTTACATTCTCACTTGGCTTCATCTTGAAGAGTTCATATTCATGAACAAGCATTTGAATCTTATTGGATTTTACTTGCTTGGAGCCCTCACGGTAGTTCTCCAATGTGTTCCAAATGCTAAAAGCACTTGTACATTGTTGAACTCTCTCACATTCTTCTCTAGAGAAGGCACTAAGAAGAATTGCCATTGCTCTTTTATTTTTTCCATTTGCTCTTCTTTGAGCATCCACCCATTCTTTTCTTGGAATCAACTCTTCACCTTCAACCACCTTTGATGAAGGTTTCCATTCTTCTAGGACCCTATCCCATAGATCCACAATGTCACTATCAAGATAGACTTCCATTCTATGATTCCAATAAGCATAATCGATGCCATCGAAGTGAGGCTTGAGGTGATTGATCCCTTCATTGGCCATTTTGATCTTTTCTCACGCACTTAAGCTTGTAAAAATGAGACTAATGCTCTGATACCACTTGTAGCCCAAGATGAACCAAGAAGGGGGGTTGAATTGGTGGGCAATTAAAAATTTAATTGAGAAATAGTAGAAGAATAGAAAGACACAAAGATTTATAGTGGTTCGGATTATAACCAATCCTACATCCACTCCCCAATCAACAATTAGGTGTTTCACTATCTAGGGAGTTTTAACAAGTTCACTCCCAACTTAGTGTTTAAAGCTCACACCAAACTTTTACAAGTGTTTTCAAGGCTCACACTAAAAAACTCACAAGTGTTTTCACTAAGGCTAACACTCAACCCAGCAAGATTTTTACAAAGGATCACTCCCAACCTAACAAGTATTTAATGGCTAACACTAAACCCTTTTGAGCAATGAATGCTCTTACAACAAACACACTAAGTGTTAAATGAAAATTGAAAGATTGAGAAATAAATTTGCAAGAGTTTTGTAGCTAAAGAGGTTGTTGTATGTTCCTAAGGCTCTTAATGGGGGGTATTTATAGTTTCCCTCCATAAAAGAGTTGTTACAAAAGTTATGGAGTAAATCTTCCTATAACAACTACAAAATCAGTATTAAATGCTCCGTCAGACCAATTTCGCAGTCGCACACAAATATTGTGCTCGTGATTGACTAATCGCGGTCGCTACATATCTTTAACGGTCGCGATATCCATATCTACCCAACGGCTAGTGACACATGGCACCTTTCCATTTAATGTTGAAGTTACCATTGCAAATCCTTCTTAGTATATGAATGTCGCGTTTGCGACAATCTTGTTGCGGTCGCGATATTTATATCGCGTTCTAGATTGCGGGCACAATGGTGGACACGAACTTTTTTGCCTAAATTGTGCATTTTGGGTTTTAGCAAGGTCGCAGTCGCTATGAAGTTGTTGCGGGCGCGACTTTCATATTGCAGATGTAATGGACATATTGCGGGCGCGATTTATGGGTCATGCAGAATACTTAGAAGATTTTCTAAGTTCTTCAAAACAAAGTACTTTATAGTTATTTTATATGTCAAAACAAACTCAAATGAAATATTAGAACTATTCAATTTGATTGTCAAGATCAAAATAGAGATTGATTAAATTGAAATCTCAATTTAGGTCAACAATTGTCTTTGTAACACGATGCATAAGCATATTTTTATATAGAATGAATGTATGACATCAAGTTAATATATTGGTTAGTATCATTCATTGAGTCGAACGCTCATCCCTGTTCAATATTTTTTTTAGGATTACAGATTGAGCTGAAGAGTAAATTATAATTGAGTTATTCCTATCATTATTCCTCGGCAGTGAGATTTCTTTTTATATAGTTATGTAAATATTTATTTTGATGAAAAATAAAAATTTTAGAACTCCGCATTGTTATTTGTGTTAACTATAATTCTATTCAGTTGTATAGTTTATGTGATGTTCTGTTAAGCAGTAACCGAATGTTGATGATGATGATATGATTAATGTTTCTAGCCTTGAGTGGCTTGATATGATGTTATGTTCAGTTTTTACTTAACAGGTGGGCCCATGGCTCTTATTTGTGATAGTTACAACTGTCACATTGCATGTTTTATAGTTTAATGGTTAGTGAGGCTTACTACGGGTTTTGAAAGCCTTATACTTTCCCGTTCCCTAGTGTCGGTCACGTGCCCCTAGGTTTAGGTCGTGACACCTAGCCTATCCAGCGGATCCGTAAGGCATCTGCACGGGTCTTCTGACCCTTCTGGCGGCTGCCGCTATGGAGGCTAGCGGCTCCTCCGAACTAGTCGGCAGATCCGCTAGACCATCTGGTGACTCCCTGACATGTCATACTGAAGTGTGTGTCAACGTGTCAAGGAGGATCCGCCGGAGAGCCAACAGCAATCGACGGCCTTCTGGTTGAAATGTTGGCGGCTTCCGTCAACTTTGCCGACGAATCTGCAATAAATAATTTTTAGGTAAGCAGTATAATGAGCAAGGAAGATCCCTTAAGCATAATTCTTCACTTGGGATAGTTTAATTAATGTAAAGCTCATTTGATATGTGTATGTATATATATGTTATAGTCCTTCTATAAAGCTCCATAGATGTTAAAGGAATATTGTAATTGATGTGTATTTGATAAACACATTGGATAAGAAGGATATGTATGAGTTAATTGATAAATATAATGATGTTATTGATGAATATATGATGATTATGTGATAGCAGGTTCTGATCTTGGGATATGAATTGATGTATTGTGATATTATGATTATAATTTAGTTGTATGATACCATATTGGGTTGTATAGCAGGTATGAGTTCTACAGGTTTTTAATAGCTTTAGGCTTACCCATGCTCTAAAACCGTTGTGACTCAGAAGTTAGATCGTGATAAGTTCTGTCTGAATACAATTTAGTCATCTAATCTATTCAATATCATATTCAGTTTAAGACTAATAATAGACAAGATGTCTAATTCGATCACTTGGCAATTGAAATATTTATAGATGCCTAATTGCTCACAATTTCATCTCCATTCATTAATCCGCTACTTTCTAAGTCTTAAGTGCTGATCTTTTAATTTATATTTCACTTTTTTTTTACACTTAAAGCTCAGTAGAGGACCAATGGTGTTTTGGTTTAAAAGTTCGAAAGAATTTTTAAAAAATAAATAAATTCACCCCCTCTTAGACTACAAACACCCAACTTTAAGAAATGTTATGTTTAGGTTAATGTTTATGCACTTTTTGTTAATTATGATGTTACTATTGTTGGCAATGTTAATGTTGTTAAATTTTAACATGTTGCAGCATCATCTCATTATAATTTAAGGCCTAATACTTATAATTCCACACAACAAGTTCATGTTAGTGTTCATAGCAAGGTCAAATTAGGTGGATCAATACCAAAAGGAGTTACGACATCAAAGGAATCAAGCTCAACTAACTAGTCTTTGCAAGTGCCTTAGTAGAGGACTGTAATATCCCAAATTCATTTTTATTCCTTATACATATATAATTGAGCTATGAGTAGTGTTTCATGTGTTTAAATGGGTTATGAGTTGTGTATTAAGTATATTTATGAACTATGTGTAAAGATTTGGATTAAGATTCAAGAATTTTTCCCACATTATGTTCCAAGATGAAAATTCACGGCGGTGACTAAAAGATTGAATTTGGATATTCGCTTCTGGATGAAATTCACGGCAGTGAATTAAGGATTTGCGATGGTGAATTTAGAATTCACGACGATGACTAAATGTTTGAGTTTCAAATATTCATTTCTAGTTAAAATTCACGGCGGTGAATTTAAGATTCACGACCGTGAACTGTGTCGGGGGCAGAATCGGGAATCGGGCTCTATATAAGGAATTAAAAGCCCAAACCCATTTCTTATGAGATTTCTGATTTTTAACTCCAATTCCTCTTAAAGAAACACCAATATACTTTCATTAAATGTTAAAGGATGCTCATTAATTGCATCATTAAAAGGATTTAGGGTTGTTGGATCCACTTTCTCTTCTCATTAATTAAGCATTTAAATCAAGGTAAGTTAGGGTTTATTTGTTTTCTTTCATTCCCTTTTAATTAGTTCTAATAGATGAAAGGTTATGATGAGATTGAGTTAAGTTAGCATCATGAGCATTGTTATTTGAGTTAAGGTTATAGATTATTGATTTTATTGCTATTTACCATAGGTTTTCTATAGATTCCCATAGAGATTCTAGAAGAGATGATGATGGAGGATGTGATCATCATATTTTCTTACTCTAGAGATTGATTGCAAATCATTTTGGGATTTTCATTGATTGAGGTGAGTGATTATTATACTATTATGATTGTGTTTGAACCCTAAGGCATAAATGCCTAATTGTTTCATGACCACCAAATTGTTTATTGATAAATATTACTTGAATCGACCATTGTGATATTCCATCTTATTGTATACATGAACCTAAATGATAATCCTTCTTGATAATGAATTGAAACCATGATTATTAATCCATTGATAATCTATGTTTATTGATTACCATTGTACACCTTATATGATTGTGAACCAAAAGCAGAAATCCCTAATTCTGATGTGGGGTAAAACATCAGGCATTGTGTACAGTATACTCCGGTGGATAGAGGAAAGTATCCATGTCCTAGCTAAGAAGGGCTTGTCGCCCTAGCCGTGAGATCTGATCAATCTTACGCAGAGATGAAGGTATGCTCCAAGATGAGCCTCTACTTCGATATTGATTTGATGAGTAAGTTTTATGCCTCAGTTCTTGGTAATATTTTTTTAGCATAATACCATTATATGAAGAACGTTAAGACATAGCTACTTAATACTCTTACTGTACTGATATGTTTCTGCTGAACATGATATGTTTCTGCTGAACATGATATGTTTTTGTTATTTACCCCAATTGATTGATGTTATTGAAACGATTGGTTATTGATTTGGAACCATTAGATTATTGACATTGAACCTATTAATTATTGTTATTAAATCCAATCGTTTGTTATTATTGAACCGATTCATTGTTGATATTGATTGATAAACCGTGATCTGTTATTGTAAACCGACCTTGAATCACCAAGATTCACAGGTTATGGTAGTATAATTTTTACTCACTGTTTTATCTCATTAGTAATTCCATTTTTCAGATGAGCTAAAGTCTATCGGTTAAGTTTCCAAGGCATTCTACTCCACCCTCAAAAATTCAAGTGATTAATATAAAGCTCATTCCTTAAATTGTTATTGTAAAGATGATTGTTAAACTTTTAGATGCTTCATAGTAAATTGTATTGGATGTTATTCTTTTGGGCCTTTAAGATGTTAAACTATGTAAGATGATGTCATATAAGATTCATGAATATAATGGATGATTATGGATTAATATGATTGTCTAGTTTAGATCTTGGGAGATTGCATGTGATTGCATGATTGATTTGTAAGGTTCCTACGGGTTTTCATTGGCCTTAAGCCTACCCATGCCCTAGAATCGTCGCGGCTCGAAAGTCGGGTCGTGACAACAATAAAACATAATAACCACTATGACCACCACCACCACTACCACTACTACCACTACATCTAGTAACATCAAAAAGAATAAACAAAAGCTCCATATGGAAGAATCTATAGATTCAAATAATGTTCTCAATCTTCAAAGGAGGTCTTCCATGATTAACTATCAAACTCCAGCCACCACCGATAACGATAACAACAAATGCCTAACTCCTGACCCTACTGTCTGTATCTTGAACCAAACATCAAAAAATCTCTTTCTTGATAATCAAACCCCCCAAGAAAACTCAAACACCATTTCCTATTGCCATAATCACTGCAAGATTACATTGCCTTCTACCTTTATTCAGGTTCTAAATCACGAAATACACCACTGGCCCAACGCGTTGAATCTTTATACGAATCGGGTCCAAACCATAATCCAATATCGCCCAAGATTGTTTTTATCAAGTTCGAGTGATTATGCCCCTAATTATGAGGTTTGTTGGTTATTTTCAGTTTTTTATAATTGGGTTAAAGATTCTTTTTATTTTTTGAGAAGATTGGGCTAAAGATTCATGCTTTTAATTGTTACTAAATATGTATTATGATTGGTGGTCAATAATAATAATAATAATAAGAACAAGAACAAGAAAAATAATATTATAATAGTAGTAGTAATTAAAATTGAAATTTATTATTTATGCGGGTTAATTTTTGGAATTATAACATAAATAATGGGTAATTTGGGTTTTATTCTTCAGTTGGCACTAATTGAGATTTATTATTAATGCGGTTTAATATTTTTGGAATTATGGGTTAATTGATTTTATTCTTTGGTGGGCTCTTTGCAGTGGATTTAAGAAATGAATGGGTTTATTTGTTGATTTTGAATTTCTGATGTTGTTAGTTGAATAAGATTTTTGTTAATTTATTTTTTTCTTAAAGTCTTAATAATTGGGCCAAAGATTATTTTTATATATTGAAAGATTATTTTCGTATTGATGTGATGATTTTTATTTATTGATAGTTTTTTAATTTATGGTTATTGACAGTCCTACGATAATAAGACTAACATTAACCTGTCCTGCATTTACCGGAAAAAAGGAGTCTTTCACAATTAGAGAGTGTATTGGATAGGGGGCTAAGTTTAATAGAGTATAATATAAATGAGAAGAAATTTAATCGTAGAAAGCTGCCAAGATTTGTTTTGAATTGGATCAGGTGTGAAAGATTAGACATTATAAAGAACGGCCGAAAGACAATGACTGAATACAAGACCATAACGACCACTATTACCACCACTACCACTACTACAACTACATCTTGTAACACCAAGACAAATAAATAAAAACTCCTTATAGAAGAATCTGCAAGTTCAAATAATGTTCTCAATCTTGAAAGGAGGTCTTCCTCGATCAACGATAACAACGAATGCCTAACTCTTGACCCAATTGCCCATATCTTGAACCAAACATCAGAAAATTCCTTTCTTGATAATCAAACCCCCAAAAAAACTCAAACACAATTTCTTATCGTCATAATCTCTGCAAGATTACATTTTCTTCCACCTCTTAATCAGGTTCTAAATCAAAAAATCCACTAATGGCCCACCGGGTTGAATCTTTATATGGATCGAGTACAAACCAAACTTTACTATCACCCAAGATTGCTTTATCGAGAGAGAGTGATTATGCTCTTAATTATGAGGTTTTTTTTTTGGTAAAGTACTATTTAGTCCATGAGGTTTGCCTAAAATAATGACTTCGTCCATGCAGTTTAAAAAAGTCACTATTTAGTCTCTGAAATTTTATTCCGTTATACTAAGTAGTCCTTCTGTTACTTTTTCCGTTAAAATGATGTGAAAAGTTAAAAAAAAAAAACCCTCATTTACAATTAAATTTTCTATTTCAACCATCTCTCACATTCATACTCTCTTACATCTCTCTCTCTCTCTCTCTCCAACTAAACCCAAAAAATAATCAACAAATCAATTCTCACCACTTTGCTTCATGCTCTTTATTTGGTTCTTTTAATGGAGTATAATTACTGTGCACGTTGAGATGAAAAAAAAATCGAACAAAAAAAAAGAAAGAGAAAATCACAAAAAAAAATCGAAGGAAAGAAAGAAGCAAAATAGAAAGAAATATTGAGAAAAAAATCAATTGAAAAAGAAAAAAAATGAAAAAAATGAAAATCAAAGCAAAAGTGAATCAGCCCACCTGCAAAAAGAATCTTTGTGGTGCAGTGATCTTGCAAAATAGAAAGAAATATTGAGAAAAAAAAATCAATTGAAAAAGCAAAAAAAAAAAAATGAAAAAAATGAAAATCAAAGCAAAAGTGAATCGGCCCACCTGCAAAAAGGAATCTTTGTAGTGCAGTGATCTTGGTGTTCCTAAGAGTGTTTTTTGGAGTTGGACTTGTAATGGCCAAAATCTGCCCCTTTTTTTTTTTTTTTTTTTTTTTTGCAAATTGATTACATTTTTCTTTGCTTTTGGATTCACAGATTCAACTCGATAGCGTTTTTGATTTTAATTTTTCTTTGCCTTTTGGTTTAAGTATTGATTTATTCATTTTAATTGGTTGAATGAAACAATTAAAATTAATTAACAAATATTGATGGTAATGGTAATGGTGATGGTAAGGGTATTTTAGGTATTAGTTATTATTTTATTTTATTTTTTAATTTTTAATTTTTTTAACGAAATTTTAAAGAAATTTGGACGGAAGGACTATTTTGTTTAACGGAATGAAACCTGAGGGACTAAAGAGTGATTTTTTTAAATTACAGGGAGGAAGTCATTATTTTAGGTAAATCTCATGGACTAAATAGTACTTTACCATTTTTTTATATTCTTAGTTTTTTTAAAATTTTTTAGAAGATTGGTCGAAAGATTCTTACTTTTAATTGTTACCAATTAAGTATTATGATTGGTGGTCAATAATAATAATAATAATAATAATAACAAGAACAAAAACACACAAGAATAATTGTATTATAATAATAGTAGTAATTCTAAATGAGATTTATTATTTATGACGGTTATTTTTTAGAATTATAACATGTATAATGGGTTATTTGGATTTTATTCTTTAATGGGCACTAATTGGGATTTATTATTAATGCGAGTTAATATTATTGGAATTATGGATTAATTGGTTTTATTCTCTGGTAGGCTTTTTGCAGTGCATTCAAGGAACAAATGGATTTATTTGTTGATTTTGAATTTCTGATGTTGTTGGTTGAATATGATTTTTGTTAATTTATTTTTTTCTTAAAGTCTTGATAATTAGGCCAAAGATTCCTTTTGCAAATTGAAAGATTCTTTTGTATTGATGTGATGATTTTTATTTATTGATAGTTTTTGAATTCATGTTTTTTTTTTTGAATAATTTGATTTATTAGGAAGAAATTAACTCTAATATTTGATTATCAGAGAAAAATCCCAAATAAAAGAAGTCCAATAAGCAGACCACAAAATCAAATAATAGTACTAAGATACTATTTGCTATCCCTAGAGACTAGTATTGATAAATCAATTTATTTTATTGTAGGAATATATTTTATTGTTTTGTTCTAATGATACCTCAGTTAAAGTCGACGTTGCCACAATAATCAACTCAGTTGCATCAACAAGCATATATGCTCTCTTCCATGTTAAAGTAACATTTTCTCCTTGAGTAACTGGTTGTGATTTTTATTGCAATGTCCTAGGAAGTTTTAAGGGCATTGTAGGTATCCTGAATCAATAGAATATCATTTTATGGAATCCTTGTGTTGAGGGTATAAATTCACTAATAGGCACTCCTGTTGATTCCACTCCAATTGAATGCTTTACCTTTTATGAAAACAAGAGTGCACCCTTTCTAATGTTGGCTTAAGGACATCAAGCTCATGTTTTTCAGTACAACTCGAGACAATGACAGTCCTATGATAATGAAACTAACATCAACATGTCATGCATTTACCGGAAAAGATGAGTCTTACACAATAAGAGAGTGTATTAGATAGGGGGTTGAGTCTAATACAATATAATATAAATGAGAAGAAATTTAACCATAGAAGTTGCCAACATTTGTTTTGAATTGAATCAGGTGTGAAAGATTAGAAATTATAAAGAATGACCGAAAGATAATGATTGAAAACAAAACCATAACGACCACCATCACCACCACCACTACCACTGCTACAACTACATCTAGTAACACCAAGATGAATAAACAAAAGCTCATTGTGGAAGAATCTGCAGGTACAAATAATGTTCACAATATTCAAAAGAGGTCTTCCTTGATCAACTATCAAAGTCCGGCCACCAATGACAATGATAACAACAAATGCCTAACTCTTGACCTTACTGCCCGTATCTTGAACCAAACAGCAAAAAATCTCTTTCTTGATAATCAAACTCCCCAAGAAAACTCAAACATCATTTTCTATCGCCATAATCTTTGCAATATTACATTTTCTTCCGCCTCTTAATTAGGTTCTAAATCACCAAGTCCACTAGTGGCCCACCGAATTGAATCTTCATATGTATCGGGTACAAACCAAACTCTACTATCGCCCAAGATTGCTTTATCGAGAACGAGTGATTATGCCCTTAATTATGAGGGTTTTTTTTATTCTTAGTTTTTTTTTTTATAATTGGGTTAAAGATTCTTTTACTTTTTTAATTTTTGATACGATTGGGCTAAAGATGAATGCTTTTAATTGTTACCAAATATATATTATGATTAATTGTCAATAATAATAACAAGAACAAGTACAAGAAGAATAGTATTAAAATAGTAGTAGTAATTCTAATTGAGATTTATTATTTATGCGGGTTAATTTTTAGAATTATAACATATATAATGGGTTATTTGGGTTTTATTCTTTAGTGGGCACTAATTGGGATTTATTATTATTGTGGGTTAATATTATTGGAGTTATGGATTAATTGGATTTATTCTTTGGTGGACTCTTTGCTGTGTATTCAAGAAACGAATGGGTTTGTTTGTTTATTTTGAATTTCTAATGTTGTGGGTTGAATCTGATATTTGTTGATTAATTTTTTTTCTTAAAGTCTTGATAATTGGGCCAAAGATTCTTTTTGTACTGATGTGATGA
>CATKHJ010004343.1:0-25628 GCA_949750685.1 Vernicia montana | reverse complement strand
CTCAAGCAAGGCTGCAACAGCATTTTCTTTCCCTGTTGGAGTCCCACACCTCATCATCCCTATTAGCCCTGCAACAGCCATTTCCTCCCTACCCACTGCTTCAGCCCCAATTGGCTGTCTCACAATCAAAGCCAATGCACCAGCTGCTTCCTCAGCAACCCCTTCATTTCCCAGAGCCCCTACTAATGCAGTAACAGCCCCTGCCTCAATCATTCTTACACAATTTTCCGTATGAGTTGACAGATTAAACAAAGCTGTGACTGCATCCTTCTTCCCACGCGGTGTCCCCACTCTCAACAGCCCCGCCAGGGCTTCAACTGCCCCTCCTTCATCCGCTATTTTCTTTTTGTAATCATGAACTGCTGACAAGCTGAATAATGTTGCTGCTGCATTTTCCCTTGCCTCTGTTGTGAGCCCAAACCTTAATACTTCAACGATTGATCCCAAGCACCCTTCTTCATCCATAATGCGGCTTTTATTCTTATCATAAATTGAAAGATTAAGCATTGCTGTTACTGAATTCTCTTGAGCAACTGGGTTCGAAGATGATAACAGCTTGCGGAGGTGTGGAATTGCCCCAGCTTCTGCAATGAAAGCACGGTTTTCTCTTCCTGTTTTTGCTAACAACCGAATCTCCCGAGCAGCAACAGTCTTTGCACCTTGTGAACCATTTGCCAGTTGTTGAATGAGAAGTGATGCTGTGGCTCTGTTGGCTTCAATTGCAGCTTTGGTAGGCAATGCCAAAGCAAAAGCCTCGGCAGATGAATCCGTGTTCTCTGGGGGCTCATAGGGGATGCCATGTGCAGTGCACCATTGTATAATCAAATTCCTCAAAGCTCGATTGGGGACAAGGCGAGTGCTGGTGAGCATTTGCCCTGTCTTTGGGCAAGTACAATGCCCTTCCTCCACCCACCTAGATATCGTACTCCGATCATAAGTCTGTCCTGTAGAAACAATCACCGGATCCCTCATCAAATCCAATGATATTGGGCAATAAAAATCCTTCGGTATTGTGATAAAAGTGTCTGCAATCTCTTGAGTGATCAACCCTTTTCTTGGCTTCTTCTGACTTCCAAAGTGCAATTCCACCTCATTTTCCTCGAACCCAAAAAGCAAAAACCTACAGTACCGTGTAATTGCAACAAACCCATTAAGCACAGAAGCTGTTGGTTCAACATCTCCCTCATGATTAACAATCTGCTCCTCCAAAAACTCGATCTCTGTTCTACAACTCTTGGCATCCCTAATCCCCAAACCATCCACAAAGAACAATCTCAGGTCTACATGGTTAGGAATCCTCCCATTCTCAAACTCATTAAGAAATGAAAAGAACCTAGCTCTCAATACCTCATCATTTTTATCAATATACAATCTGGATTTCCTTGCCTGTTTTTGCATGAGCTCAACCTGCTCCCTAACATCTTCGCTCAATTCAACATCATTTAATGGAAGTACATCTAAAAGGGTCGATATCTCCTGATTCAGATCATGAAAATGCCCCGAAATGGTATGGTTTTGTAACAATAGCCATAATTTACTCGATTGCGAACAATAATCAAGCAAAATTTTTGACCGGTACAAAAGCAAATACAATTCCTTAAAACAAACAACCGCCGTTGAAGATAACTTGGAACCTGACCCAGAATCCCTCAAATACTCCAACAAAACAACGAAAAGATCAATTTTTCGAATCAAAGACCGCGAATTTTTTCTCTGAAAGGGAAGCGATTTTCCCGAGAAACACGAGACCAGCTCGGTTGACACCGATGCCAAAGTCTGTACAAGGGCGACATCGGTTAAATCAACCGGCGCCAAGAACGCCTCCAAAGACGGCGATCTCCGCCGCCTTAGAGACGAAAATATAGCCGCCGAAGCCATTAGAAACTGCCCGCCAGCGACTGAATTTTCAAAGAAAAGACTCCAAAATTTAGATCTAATTACAAAGATTTTGAAGTTGCACAGACCCTTTTCTTCTTTCTATTTTATTCGAAAAAAATAAAGATCTCTGCAGCTCCAAAATCTTCTTTTGCACAACAATTTGTCCACTTTATTTTCAAATGAAAACAAAGAACAGAACCCAAAAAAAAAAAAAAAAAAGCTTACTCTTCTTCTTCTTCTTCTTCTTCTTCTTCTTGTTCTAGTTATTCTTTGATGGAATCTATATAAAGATTTGGTGTTAGCAAGAAAAAAGATTGGATTTCTAATAGTGAATTTGCCAAATCCGCGTTTTGGAGAGAGATACAGAGAGAGAGAGAGAGAGAGAGATAAGAGAAGGGAAAGGAAAAAGAGACTGAATTTCCTATGACTTTGTTTTTCTTTCTTTATTTTTTTTTTTTTAATTTTTGTTTGGTTTAAATGAAAATTTTCTCTCACTTTCTCTCTCCCTCTCTACAAAAGAGAAAAGAAAAGAAAATTCAATGAAGTTTTGGTGAAAATGACATGTATGGTTTTCTATCCAGATTCCCGTCCATTCATTTCTTCAACTACTGCTCTACAGTATATAGACGCTCATAAAAAAATTTCATTTTTATATTTACAATGTTTAGTTGGTTTCATTACCAAAATAACCCTTCCTTTTTTCTCTCATTTACATGTAAGATCCTCTCTGTCAGATTTAGCTTCCCCCTTTTTTTAGTTTTTTACTTTTCTTTTTTATTTTTTTTTTTGGTAATGTGATTTATTTTTTTATCTATTTACAAGAAACAGATTATTTATATTTTTTTTACACCAAATATGTCGTTTTCAGGGTTTGAATATTTTTTTTTTTTTTTTTTTTGGAGTGAAGTATTATAATAGTTAGATTCACACACTATTTTATTCATTTTTATTTAAACTGGAAAATATAATCTATAATTTATTATTTAAGATAAACCATAATTAGCAAGTATTATTTGTTGTGAGAAAATATAAAATATATATCAATAAATTTTTAATCAATCATATTTTTTTTTTTTGCCAAATTAATCAATAATATTTGAATTATTGAAAAATCTCAATTTGAATGTTAATGAAAATTAAATTAACTCTTAAAAAAATAAAGATGTATAATATGATATAAACAATTAAATTATTAATTAAACATTAAACACCATCATTTATGCCTCCATGTTATTTATATATATATTTATATATATATATCCAAAAGATATACACATTTCTGTCTTAAATTAACCTTTGGATTACAATGAGGTCAGGTGTCAGAAAGAAGGATCTTTCTTTGCTGGCTCTCTCTTTCATATTGTGGGTGAGATTTATTTATTTTATTTTTTTAAAATCATTAATATTGCTATATATAAGAATTAGAGAAAAAAATCTGAAAATTGTCAGAATTGGAAAATATATTTATAATTAAAATTTTATCAACCGAATTAATAGATTTAATTATACTTTTTAATTTACAAAATCAATAATTGGCCAAATTAAATATACAATTGAATATTTTTATGTTTATGAATATTTGACAATTACAATAGTAGATATTATTAGATAATAAAGTTTAATTAGTAGGAGATTATTGTGATTATTAAAAGTTATATAGTTGAAATTTTAATTGATTGAAAGTCAACTACTAAATAAAAAAAAATAGTTACTATAAGTGAGTGTTGTATTATTAAGGAAGTTATTCAATAATTGAGTATATACATTACAATATATGAGATTATAAGTTTAAATTAAATATATAATGAAAATCAAATTTTGGTATATATATAAAGTTGTTGCTTATTATTTTTGGAAATAAATGGATTTAGATATATAAATTGAATTGATAGGATGTTATTTTATTATTGTTTAAGAATATAACATCCCTATTTATATAATATTTTTTGTCAAAATATTTACTTATAATATATCTATGAGATAAATATTGTTATTAATTATAGTGATATATATAAAATTTTATATAAATTTATTTAAAAGTTAATTATATTACTATATTAATATATAAATGGATATATGATAAGTTCAATTTTATGGTATTGCCTATTTATAAATGAGATGGGGCTTCATTTGCAAGATGAATTAAGAAATAAAGAAAAGGAAAATGATGTTTGATAATAATTTATTTTTATTTGAAAGTTTATTAAACTTGTAAATGAAAGGATAATAATGATAATTATCTCATTAAATTTTATTTTATGTTTTCTTTAAAATTGAAAAATTAAAACAATATTTTTTTTTCTTATATTATATAATTATAATTTTTAAGTAGATAAATTCAGCTTCATAATAAGTAAATTTAAAAAAATAATGGTTGAATTATAAAATGATATAATATATTAAATTATGATTTCCTTGAAAGCTAACCAATAAATATTAAATTATTATTATTTAAAATATTTTCTGGCATCTCAGAACATTCAAAAATAAATAATAGCTCAATCTTTCACTTACTTTTCTTTCCTATATTATTATATTAAATATATTTTTTTACCCATTCATTTATAATATATATAATATAAAGAAGAGTAAAATATATAATAATTTTTAATTTAAATATTGGCCTTTCTCTAATTTAAAAATTTCTTATGCATTAAGAAAAATAATGTCGACAGTTTAAAAAAAAAAAAAAAAAAAGGTGAACTTTGTTTAAAGGAGTTGGATTAAATTTGCCTTTTGATTTCAACATCAAAATAAAAGTAAAGTGCCTAGAAATTTACTTATAGGGGTTGACCAATTAAAGTTGTGGGGAAGGAGTTTGGACCCCACGCTAAATTTTGTGCGCGTAGAGACTTTAGAAGAAAATTATTATTAATAATTATTATTATTAGAGTCCAAGCATAGTTAAATATCCTATCTGTCACTGCCAAAATTTTATATTTTGACTAAAAATGTCCATAAACAAGAGTTGACTTGACCCGTTTTTTAAAAATAAACTCAAATCGCACACAACACATTTGTCGGACTTTAAAATCTTCAAAAGTAAACTTTGTTTCAGTCACAGCCTGTGACCTCCGACTTCATTTTGGAAATGTGGAACCCCAATACTGGCCTTCCACGTGTACTTTCTTTTAAAAAAAATGGAAAAATAAAAAATAAAATGAAAGCATGCTTTGGTATTATAGTAACTATATTTTATAGAAAGTACATTAACCGAGAAGTTATTTTAAAAAAAAAATAAGTAATTATATATTTGATTTACATATAATTTTTTAAAAAATAAATTTTTTTATTTTTAAAAATTAATAATATAAAAATAATAATAATAGTCCCATTTATTTCGTCTCATTAAATAAAAAATAGATATATCAATTTATATTTTTTCAATTAAAAAAATTTAAATTACTTAATTTTTAAAAAAATTATTTATTTCAAATGCAGAAGCAAATATTCTTATTTTCTATAAATTCTATTTAATAACGGTAATCAATTTTTTTTATTTTTAAGAAGTTTTACTTCTTATCTCATTTTTCCGTATCCGGAGTTTTGCAGCCAGCAGGTAGTTGGTGTAGCAGATTGCAGATAATAAAAGCATCTGTTCATTTCAGGATTTGGGGGTTCTGGCCGAAACGTCTAATCAGTTAGACCAAAACTTGGCCGTTCATGTAGAAATTTGTAATTACCACCACATCCATTTCTACCTAACCTTATAAATAAATAAATGTATTTTTTTAAGGAATAAATAAATAAATGTATGATAATAAGTCATAGATCAAATATTATATATTTTTTTCTATCATTATTAATTATTCCGAAATTTGGTTATGCTTGTTTATGGAAAATTTATAGTCAAAATATTGAATATATTCTTTTAATAATAGACACCGAAATGATTAAAATAGTCATTTTAATTCAAAAGGAATATGATTTTGAATTTTCATAGAAATTTTTTTTTATATATATTTTTTTTCTTTCATCTACTTAAAACAAATTAAGAAACATAAGTGAAAAGGACAAAATATTTTTTTCTCCATTTATCTTTTATTTCAAAATGCATGCATATATAGCATTAACAAATTAAAAGCCTTCAAGTAGAATAAACAACAAATTAACAATTACTTCCATAACTAAATTCTCTTTTTGAATTAATTTGTCAAATTAGCTTCTAATTAAAGTTGCATTCCTATTCATTATTAAAAATAAAAATAAAAAAAGTTGCATTCCTATTCCCAGACAAAAAAACGAAAGATACCTAAAATTCTTTCACTAATGATAAACAATTGAAGAAAATAAGAGCAACGGAATCCAACAACAATAAGGAATTTTACTATACATATTATATATATTGAACAAGATATATTTTAAAAGAATACATATATATGGTAATTTTTGTATTATTCATTAATTAATTAGTAATGGATAGACAAATGCATTGTGACAATTTTTACTAAAATTTCTCATACAAACCCTAAATTAATTTGCATAACATTAATAATTGATTATAATTTTAAATATTTGGAAGGAGTCTATTATTCACATTAATTAACAAAATATATAAAAGAAAATTATCCAAATAATCATTCCTAAATTGTATTATTTGATGAATATGTTGTTGACTAATTAAAGGGGGCTGCGTGTGAAAAACAAAAAAAGGGGTTTGTGTGTGAAAAGATGGTATGATAGCGCACGTAAAAGATGTTTTAGTGGAGAAATTGCGATGATAATCATGATAACTAGCTAGTAAATATTATTTTCTTTTCATTAATTTTTAGAATTCAATTGTTACAATGGTGGACGTTAGCTAGCTACTTTATTTTATTTAATCAAATCACTTTGCGTTATTCAAAAGATTTATAGTTGAATTTCAATTAATTTAACAAAAAAATTATTGATGATAATGGAATCGTCTCATACTGTTGATGAAGGATCCCTTTGAAGGGTAGGATCTGTGAATAAAGAAAATATGTCATGAGCTTCCCGGCGGGGAGCCTCCGACGCTCAAGTCAATGAGCTGGTGGCAGTGTTGAGAGGATGTGAGTTAGAGAGAGGGAATGATCCCCTTTTGTCTTTCCCTTTACCTATTTATACGGGAGGATAAGGACCCCCTATGTACGTATGTCCTCTGCTCATTGGAGGTCATTTTTTTGTCCTCATCAGAAGCTCCCCACTCCCTAATCTGATCGAGTCCATCGAAGAGTGAGCTAAGGGAATAGATATATCCTCTGATTGCTTCATATGTACTGTAGATAAAATAGCTAATCTGATGGCATCTTATGAGCTTGATACGAAGGGTGCTAGATGCTTGAATAAGAAAGCGAACACAGGAGCTCGATATGATGGCAACTGGATGATTGAATAGAGATGTGAGCGCAGGAGCTCGGTATGAGGGTAATTGGATGCCTGAATGATGAGACGAGCTGAGGAGCTCGGTATGAAGGCAACTGGATGCCTAAATGATGAGGCGAGCTAAGGAGCTCAATGTGGAGGTAGATGGGTGCCTAAATGAAGCGGCAAGCATAGGAGCTTGGATTAGAGGCAGCCGGGTGCCTGAATGGAGAGGCGAGCGTAGGAGCTCGAATTGGAGGCAGATGGGTGCCTGAATGGAGAGGCGAGCATAGGAGCTTGGTATGAAGGTAACTAGATGACTAAATGATTTAGCGAGCTGAGGAGCTCGATGTGGAGGCAGTTGGGTGCCTGAATGATGAATGCGAGCTGAAGAGCTCAGTGTGGAGGCAGCTAGATGCCTAAATGATGAAGGTGAGCTAAGGAGCTTAATCTAGAGGCAGCTAGGTGCCTGAATAATAAGGTGAATCGAATTGGAGGCAACTGGGTTCCAGAATGGAGAGGCGAGCGTAGGAGCTTAGACTAGAGGCAGCTAGATGCCTGAATGATCTGACGAGCTGAGGATCTCGATGTGGAGGCAGCTAGGTGCTTGAATGATGAAGGCGAATTGAAGAGCTCGTTATGGAGGCAGTTAGATGCCTAAATGATGAAGGCGAGATGAGAAGCTCGATCTAGAGGTAGCTGGGTGCCTGAATAATGAGGTGAGATGAAGAACTCAGTCTAGAGACAATATGATTACCAAATTATGGTGTGGTCTTATAGATTTTAAGTAGCTTCAAGTTTTCCAAATAGCTTCAATATTTTCCTCCTTTAGATGTCTTTGAATAGTATGCCTTCTTAAGGAAGGTCTTAATAAATATCATGTCTCACTAAAAGGTCTCATATAATATTCCTTACTGATAGATGACTCAGATGAAATCACCTCAATGGAAAAGGGATTATATAATAGCAAAGTGCCTCGCTTAAAGAGGACTTAGATAATTTCGCTTGCTGATAGAGATCTTCGAATAGTTCAATTCATCAACAGAGCATTTTAAAAGTTTGCCTCGCCGAAGGAGGTCTCCGGATAGACTATTTTGTCAGTCGAAGGGAGGTATTTGGATGAATTGCTTCGTCCATTGAAGGCTCAAGTAATGATAATAATATATGTTGCTTCGTTCGTCAAAGACTCAAATAATAATAATAATATATGCCTCCCTAATCGTGTCGCTAAAGGAGATCTTCAGATAAAGTGTCATCAACTTGCTAACAAAGGTCTTCAAATAAGCTAGTTCGTCTGCCAAAGACTTTAGAGCCTCGCTTCGCCAAAGGAGGTTTTCGGACGAATTGCTTGATCAGCCAAAGACTCAAATAATAATAATAATATATGCCTCTCTTATCGAGGACTTTAAAAATTCATCTCGTGTAGGGTTTTTTGATGCCTTGTCAATAGAGGGCTTTTGCCTAGTTGAACTAGGTCTTTAGTGCCTTTCGGACTTTTGCTTGGACTTGCTAGTTCTTTGATACCTATTGGACTTTCGCCTATACTCAGTTTGGCCTTTTCCCTTTCTTGTAGGGAGTTGTCTCGTCGGTCTTTTAAGCTAGTCTCAAGAGGTCTTATCCGCCTAGTCTTACTGTCTTTTGGGCTAGTCTCAATAGGTTATTCTACCTCTCTAAAAGGACTTAAATAATAATAATTTGCCTCGTTGATTGAGGTCTTAAAAATCCATACCTCGCATAGAGGACATTGAAGAGTTTTGTCTCTCTCGTGAGAAAACTTTGGATAATTTGCCTTTCTCATGGGAGGACCTTAATAATTTGCCTCTCTCTTGGGAGGACTTTAATAATTTGCCTCTCTCATTGGAGGACTTTAGATAATTTGCCTCGCATAGAGGACTTTGAAGAATTTGCCTCTCTTGTGTGAGGATTTTAGATAATTTGCCTCTCTCGTTGAAGGATTTTAATAAAAATATGTCTCGGTTGTTAAGGACTTTAATAATAATATGCCTCGACTGTTGACGACTTAAAAATTCACTTCACCTGGAAGTCTTAATATATCTATCTCGCCATATAAGGATTTATATGATAATCTGCCTCGATTGTCGATGACTGAGAAATATGACTCACTATGAGGTCTTAAATAATAATCTACCTCACTCGGAGACCTCCAAATAATTTGCCTCACTAATCATGGTATTTAGAAATCCACCTCACCTGGAGATCTTCTAATAATCTGCCTCGCCAGATGAGGACTTATATAATAATTTGCCTCGACTTTCAAGGACTGAGAAATCCAACTAGCCAGAAGGTCTTATATAATAATTTGTCTCGACTTATCAAAGACTTAGAAATCTACCTCACCTGGAGGTCTTCATATATTTGCCTCGCCATATGAGGACTAATAATAATAATAATAATAATAATAATAATAATATGTCTAACGTTCGCTAGGTCTTTGGTGCATTGTGTTGACAAGGTCTTTTGCCTATTGGACTTTCGCCTGGACAACTTGTCACCTCTGGCTCTTCGCCTGGACTTTCATCTTTTGAGCTAGTCTCAATAGGACTTAAATGATAATAATAATTTTTATTTTTTCTTTTGTTCTCTTCTTTTTTATAATCCTTTATAAAACATAGGATTTTTACTTGTAAATACATTCAAATTTTTGTACACTTTATACAATTGTAATATTATTTGCTAAAATAAAATGGCTTGTCTTCAAACAGCTTCGTTTGTTTGCATGCCTTGTATAGTTTTTGAGCATTTTATCTTTATCTTGTTTATTTCTCTGTCAAATTGTTTTGTAGTTGAGTAGCTTCTATGCAGAGCTTGAGAGTTGCTTTTTTGACAAGAGTCTTCAATTTAGATTCTTTTTGTAGACTTCATTAGCTGCTATTGTAATGAGTCATCTCTCTTCCCTCACGAAGAGGAAACTTTTCCCTTAGTAGCTTCGTTGATAAAGTGTAAGTGTTTTTTGCTCTTTATCTTCACTTCATCATGCTTTGTATATGAATTTGATCTCTTGCCTAGAGTTCACTAAGTCTTTGTTGTCTTGTCTTGACAAAGTCTTTGTGTGATGTGCCTATCAGATTTTGCCTGGACTACATTACCTTTTGAGCCTGAGCGTTCATTGATACAGCAATCTAAATAGGACTTTCACTCCCTCTTGCTTGCCTCGCAAACTTTCGCTTAGAGTTCACTAGGTTTTTCGCCTAATAGGCTTGTGCCTGGACTACATCGCCTTTTGAGCCTTAGCCTGGGCATTCGTCTTTTGAGCTAGCCTTAATAGGACTTTCACTCCGTTCTGCAGAGAGTTGCCTCGTGGACTTTTGTATAGAGTTCACTAGGTCTTTCTTCCCTCTTGTAGGGGCTTCACCTCGATTTAACGAGGGTTTCTGTCTATTGGGACTTCACCTGGAGTACTCGTCACATTTGGCCTTTTACCTATACTTTTCTCTTTTGAGCTTATCCCAATAGTCTTTTGTTGTATGCAGCTCGTAAACTAGTTTGAATAATTTGATATTTTTTACCAAGTTGAGCATTGTTATGCTTAATGCTTTTTTTCCAAGTCAAACACTGTTATTCACGTCGAATGACTAATTTTGTAATATTTCCTGTCACAAACATATCTGGAATGGCGAGATCGACTTCAAAGATTGCTTGAAATAATTTTTAGATCCACAAAATACATTGTGAAGTTGAATAAGCTGCTTTTTGTAGTTTGGTTGACTGATTTATTGTATTATGGCATGAATCAGAGTGAACTGGGGTCATAAAATACATCAGGGAGCCAAAATAGAGTTGCTGGAAAATGGTCCCACGCACCGGCTACCGGTCAGCCACGCGCCAATGCCGATGATGGCCTTAGCAGTCAAAAGTCATACCACCGTGATCACCTCATTGCCAAGAGTCTAGAAATGTGAGTCACTTTCTGGAACTCGCCGTCGTTTGGTTGAAAATGGCCTAGAAAGTTTTAGTGGGTTGTTTTTTATCTCCTTTTATGACGACAAAGCGATTGCATGGTTGGTATAGAAATGGAGCTATAAAAGAGAGGAGTCCATTGACACTAAAATCACTGGAAATTGAGGTCTAGTTTGGCCAAAAAATGCATTGGAAATTTCGGTGGCCGAAAACTTCTCTCTTCGATTCCGGCGATTTATGACGTCTTCGCCGGTCAATGTTGTTGTCAAAATACTAATGGGCTCACGAGCTTCAAAATGGTACCAAACTCGTCCTAAAACATGGTCAGAATCTTGGAATGAAGAATTGGTGGCAGTGACAGGCCGAAAAAGCTTCAATCGGCGTGTGAGTCGCCGTTATGGTAGGGGTTTGCAATGGTTTTCTAGAGAATGACCGGTCGGCTGCCTAGATTCACAATGGTGGCTGCGGTGACGACTGGAGTTTGCTGTAAATGGGCAAATCGGGTCACAGCCCATTTTTTCCCTCTCCTTCCTCTCATTTTCTCTCTCTTCCATATATGGGTTTTTCATTTTATGTGATATTTTTTTTTCTTGATGATGATTTTTGGTTGATTTGGTGATGATGGAGACTCATATTTGTGATGGAAAAAATATTGGTGGCCGAAAAAAATGGTTTCAGACATAAATATAGAACTAGGAATACGACTTTTCTGTGTCGGTCCCCACAGATGGCGCCAATTTGATGAGTCTAGAATCATTTCATACTATTGATGGAGGGTCCCTCTAAAAGATAGAACCTGTGAACAGAGAAAAATTGGTCAGAAGCTCATTGGGGTGGATCCGGTGGGGAGCCTTTGATGCCCAAATAAGTGAACTAATGAGAGTGTTAAGAGGATGTGAGTTAGAGAGAAGGAGTGTAGAGAAAGGGAAGGATCCCCTTTTACCTTTCCCTTTATCTATTTATAGGGGAGAATAAGGACTCCTTATATACGCGTGTCCTTTACCCATTGAAAGTTATTTTTTATCCTCATCAATTATTAATTAAGATAATATAATTGTAGGAATATATAGTAATTATTTCATCATAACAATGGTGATAATGGTATAAGTCTACAAGACAATTGTAATAGAAAAATTGTCATGATATAACCAACTTCATGGTGCACATCAAGACATAGTCTAATGGTAAGTGCATATACGACAGAAACAATAGACTTAGTTTTGATTTCCCCTCTTACGCTCTGAAAAAAAAAAACTTCATGGAATTTTAGATAAACAATAGTTACGATATTTTTTTTTTTTTGCCAAATTAGTTACGACATATGGAGCGACAATTCTTGGCAATCAAATCATGTCCTTAATTAATTATAATTTAATATATAATATTTACATCTAAAAAAAAATTATTGTATAACTACCAGGGGCGGACTTAGAAATTGGACCTAGAAGCGTTACGATAAATTTATATATTTTCATTGTTTTGTTATAAATAAAAATTTTATTCTATCAATTTTGCAACTATAACTATATAATAAATCATGCTAAGTAATTATTATGTTTAACCATAAATAAAAATAAAGTTTAAAAGAAATTTTAATTAATTTGTAATTGTAAAAAAATAAAAAAAAATAAAAAAATGATGTTGGATCATGTGGAATTTAGAAACAACAAAATAGAAAATGGAAACCTAAAATAAAAATAAAAAAAATTAAGAAGAAAGTTAAAACAAAAATAATTAAAGAATACTTTTTTTTTCTTCTCTTGGAAGCTCTATTAATTGCAATTTAAATGATCATTCATTTATTTCTTTGATGGGTTGAATTAATTAGTCCTTCCCCTTGTTTTTTTTTTTCCTCTCTTTGCCTCGTACATCGTATTTTCTACGAGAGAAAAAATTGTTTCTTTTTTTTCTTTTTTTTTAAATATTTTAATGTAGAGTTTTATTAACTTCCTAAGAAATTAAAATAAAAAGTTTTTGTCTCCACCCAAAATAAAACACATATTCTTGTTCAAACATTTTCTCTTTTAATTTATTATTTTATATTTGTTTATTTACAAACTCACTTGATATAGAGAATTATAGCCCACAATCAAAAATTTCATTCATGTAAATTCATAACTACATATCTTTTAAGGGGACTTAACATTATAAAATAAATTTTTTAGGGCTGAATTAAAAATTTATTTTTTAAAGAACTAAAACTATATATATATATATATATATATATATATATATATATATATATATATTTTTTTTTTTTTTTGGTACAAGCTAGCTTTCTTATGCGCTTGCCTTGGGGGCGGTAGCTCCACCAGCCCTCTTTAAATCTGCCACTGATAATTATCATTTATCAATTATTAATTTTTTTTTTATAAATTTAATTCTGATTAAAATTTGAACTCGAGACATCTCAATATTAGAAATCACTATAATATGAATAAAAAATTCATTTGTTATCAACTATTAGCTACTATCATTCTAATATATATATATATATATATATATATATATATATATATATATATATATATATTAGCTACCATTATCAATTAGGAGTTATTAGAAATAATTAAATCAAAATTTTTTTTAATTCAAACTAAAATTAATGATGAGATAATTTTTAAAAACTAACATATTAACTATCTTGATTGATGTTGTCAGTTTTCACTAACTTTGTGAGAAATTAAAAATGGGAGAGTTATAGCCTATATTAATATAATTATTTTAATTTATTTTTAAAAAATGATTGGTATATCAGTTGACCTAGATCAATAGGATTTTATTAACAATTATAAATACTTTTTAGGATGGTGTTGATAATTTTCATTTTGTTCAATGAGCTATTTTACCCTTATAAAATTTTCACTCTCTTTTCAATTAATATTCAAATTTCATTTTCTCTTCCAAATTTTCATTCTATCTCTTCCAAAAATTTATTATCTTGCTTCAATTAAATTTGCATTTTATTCTCTCTTCCAAATTTGTATTTATCCCTCTCTCTTAAATTAACATTGAAATTTCATTTTCTCTCATCAATTAATGTTGAATTTTTTTTTTCAATTCAAATAGACTAATCCTAATTAAAAAACTGTGGACAATATCTAATAGTGTTTTGCCCCTAGATTGACACTTATTGAGACTTTTAAAAATTGTTATTGTAAATATTTAATTCTATTAAAGAATTTAAATTAGTTGTATTATATTAATTTTGACAATGATTATTTTAAATTTTAATTATTTATTTATAAATTTTACATTTTAAAAGTGTTTAATCTAATTCTTTCAATAAAAACTAAAATAATAATATAGGTGTAATTGAAGTAGAAATACTTTATATTATTGTTTAAAATTTTATAATTATTTTGTGCTTATTTATATTAAATTGTTAACACAATCAATAAAAGTGAAAACTTAAAAGTGATAAATTTCTATATTAAACCAACTAAAATTAATAATATAATATAGAAATTTATTTAAAATTTATGGAAATATAAAGTTATAACAAATATGTTTTAATTTAATTGAAGTTTTCAAAGTAAAGTGATAACAATATGTATAAACATTCAATAAGGCTGATAGTAATATATATAGTTATAGTTGTAAATGAAATTTGTAAATTGATTATAACTTTTGAAGTTTATTAGGAGTAATAGTCATATTTTAATTTATTTTAGACAATTAATTACATATAATTTTATATTTTAAATATTTATGTAATTTGATAATGATTTAAAACTATTTTGACTCTAATTTCTTAAACCCTTACTAATGGCTAGAGCAATTCAAACTCAAAACCATTGGTATCAATATTTGTATTGGTATTAGTAAGTATAATATTAATAGTAGTAATATCAACAATGTAGTGAATGCATTCTCAAAAAAAAAAAAAAAAAAAAAACAATGTAGTAAGTGGTATTTACTATTAATAATGTAAAAAAGTTTATTATTATTTGTCAGATATTATTTTTTCAATTTTTTTTTCATGTATGTTAGCATGTATATAAGTACATTTCTGTTAATCATATATAAACATAATAAAATACATATAATTAATATTGTGTAAATTAATCTTTGAAAAAAATTATTATAAAAATTAATTATTAGACTTATTTTATAAATTTAGAATTTAATTATATATATATATATAATAAAATACATATAATTAATATTGTGTAAATTAATCTTTGAAAAAAATTATTATAAAAATTAATTATTAGACTTATTTTATAAATTTAGAATTTAATTATATATATATGTGTGTGTGTGTATTATATTTATATTATAAATTTATAAATAAGTATATTAATTATTATTATATTATTATATTTATAAATAAATTTATTGACCTAATTGATTAAGTTTCTTATTAACATTCAATTGATTTTAAATCGATTATTTTCGAAAAAAATTATACATTTTTTTCTATTAATTTTAGGCTGTCATATATATATATATATATATATATATATATATATATATATATGACTTCTTAATAGTTAAATAGATAATAAAAATAATAATAAAAAAAAAAGTAATGGATAAGAAATTTTAATAAGAGTTACATCAAAATTAAAATTAAATTTAAAGAAGCATGGATCTAGATACGGACACCTCAATACAAATACTTTCAAGAAATTAGGACATAATATTAGAAGACTCGTTAATATCTAATTATCTATCATATACTTAAAATTGAAATTTTAACATATACTATTTATAAAAAAAAATACTATTGAAACTCAATATTTTTTTATTATATTGTATTAGTATTAGTCCTTATAAATTTAAAAATCTTAAATCAAATCATGCATTAGTCTAAAAATAAAATATTTCAATTGTGTTTCAAACATATTTTATACGTGTCTCATTAATTTTATCATATTATAGTCATATCTTACAATTAAAAAAATTTGATAGGTACAAAATCATGCTTAAGTGCGTATAATTAAATATTTATTGAAGTATTTGTGCATCCTAAATTAAATTAAATATAAAATAATATTAAAAATTAGTAATCTTTTATTTTACTTTAAATTACAAATGAATTAAAATTACTAAGTTTCATTAAAATATAAAAATAAATAATTAAAATTTAAAATAATCATTGTCAAATTTAATATAATACAACTAATTTAAATTTTTTAGTAGAATTAAACATTCAAAATAATAATTTTTAAAAGTCTCAACAAGTGTCAATCCATAAGCAGAGCACTATTGGACATTGTCTATATGTTTTTAACCAGGATTAGTCTATTTGGATTGAAAAAAATTTTCAATATTAATTGAAGAGAGAGAAAATAAAATTTTGATTTTAATTAAAGAGAGAGAATGAAAATTTGAAAAAAAAAAGAAAATTAAATTTGAATATTAATTGAAAAAAGAGAATAAAAATTTCATAAAGGTATAATAATTTATGAAAAAAAATATTATCAATATCACCCTAAAAAATATTTGAAATTGCTAATAAAACCATATTGATATGTGGTGATATATTTTATATTGATTTATTTAGCAAGTTCATTTATTTAATCTCTTATTAATAAAAGAAAAAGAAAAAAAAACAAAGACAAAACTAAGTAAATTAATAACTAGTACATACACTGTTTTTGATACATGAATTAATAACTACGTTAAAGTTGGAATATCACTCACTCAGTGGATTTTCATATTAATTGGGTTGATTAAGGACTAAAAAATTCCTATTTTCAAACTTAATTTAGTATTCTGGCAAAAAAAAAAAAAAAAAACTTAATTTAGTATATAATAATAAGAATACAAATTACGTGGCAAATTATGACAGGTTACTGGCCGTGCAGTAATCTTTGAACTACACGCCTCCACCTGTCTTCTCTTCACCATAACTTTGTTAACACGTTGCAGGCGACCAGCGAATTCTGTCCGTTACTATCACGCCACGTAGCTCGGTCAAACAAATGACAAGTCAAAGAAAGGAACGGCCTACGCTGGACCGTGACTGTAAGTCCACACCGCATCTACGTTGTTCTCAAGTTGTGTTTCCCAACCCTAATAATAAAATATGAGAGTAGTTAAATACTTTCCGTCTTAAAAAAGATTATCCCTATTTAAATATTTTAAAATACTTCTTGATTTTAAAAATAAAAATAAGTATTTGTTCATTTAATCCTTATTGTTTGAAATATGTATTACTTGTATATTTTCAAAATTAATAAAAAAAGATAATAATAAATGAATATGAATAAGGGTATAAGTGAAAAAATATAATAAAATTTATGAATTAATAAGTAATTAATGATATTTTCTTAAATTATATGAGAAAAAATAAACAATTTTTTTGAGATGAAAATAGTATAATTTAAAATTTTAAAATATATTTTATTTGACTTTTTGGTATAATAAAATTACTATAGAGTCTGTATGATTTTTTACTTTCTTAAAAACTATATAACATTAAATGTTGAAAAATTATCAACACTAAATGTTAAAAATATTTCTCAGGAAAAAAAAAGTTATATATATATATATATATATATATATATATATATATATATATATATATATAACCAAATTTAAAAAAAAAAAAAAAACTATAGCATGATAATATATATAACACCAAATTAATTAAAATAACACAATAAAAAAATTATCTCAAATTAAAAAAATATATATATGTAACTATATATATAACACCAAATTAAAAAAAAAATTATAAACAAATTAAACAAAAGAAAAGGAGCTCTCTCTCTCTCTATAAAGATATATTGAATTTTTTTTTGGTTATTTTATTTTATTATATTGGTATCATTTTTTAATTTGAAATATTTTGTTTATTTAAAAATTATATGATTTTCTTATTTTATTTAATTGGTATCACATTTTTTAAATACGGAATATTATATTTATTTAAAAATAATATCATAAATTTTTTAATTTGTACTATAAAAAGTATAGATTTTTTTTTTTAAATTAGTGTTATATATATATATATATATATATATATATATATATATATAAAGAGAGCGTATTTTTAATATTTAATGTTCATAATTTAATTATAGAGATAGAATATTTTTCAACATTTAATATTTATAGTAATTTTTAAAAAAGGAAAAGATCATATAGGCTCTATAATAATTTTATTACACCTAAAAGATCAAATGAAGGTGATAAAAAAAAATTAAAAATCAAAAAAAAATTAAAAAAAAAATCAAATGAAGTGTATTTAACCACTCTCTAAAATATTACTCATTCCGTTTTACAATAACTGTCGTTTTAAAAGAATGCACTTAAATTAACGAAGTAATAAATTAAGAATAATTTTAAATTAAATAGACTAATGTATTCTTAATTTGTCTTTCATCAAAACTCTACCAATAATACTAAGTCAATTAATGTTAAGAGTAAATTTAAAAAAAAATCAATTAATGATATATTGAGTTTGTAAAACGATAATTATATTAAAACAAAATCACTTTTAAAAAAAGACAGTTACTGTAAAACAGAAAGAATTCTACTAAAATACAATTAATTAATTAAGTTGATTAGATTAATAGCAATAATTAATTACGGCCAACGAAGTTTCACGGTAAAGCTTACTTTTATGGGTGGCCGACGTGGCGCGTACGTGGTTATTTTATTGTGGGTGGTTTAGTGTTTAATGGCGCCACGGGTGAAAGATGATGATTGGTTATGGAAAGGCCGGCCGTTGCCGCGTAAGTATGGCTGGCCGTGAATAATTTCATGAATTTATGTGGTGTAGCGTAGAAGGTCTGGTTTCTTCGCAGCATGGTTTTGTCACTTTGGCAGGACACATAAGTCAGAATCCGACTAGTATTTTTTGTTTGTGCGTTCGACATAAATTAAATAAATTTTAAACGCGTAATTAGATATAATTTTTTAATATATAATATACATTAAAATTAATTATTAAGTAAACAAAATAATTAACAATAAAAAAACCATAAAATCAATATGAAAATAACAAACAATAACATACTTAAAATTTTAAGTTAAAAGTAAAATTTATACTATCCAATTTATAATTAAAAATTTAATCTTAATTATATTTCACAATAGTAGCTAGGTCTAACTATACCCTTCATAAAACACAAAAATAAAAATATTTATAGATATATCAAACATATATAGAGAGAATGCAGATTAAAGCCATAAATTAATCAATAACTCTTAATGCATATAGACTCTATATTAAAGAGGTATTAAAGTATAAATTTTTATCATTTTTAAGTAAGATGTCCTTTATCTATATCTATACTATATATATTAAAATAAGAATTTTCAAATATCAATATATGAGATAGATTAGTCATAATATTATTAATTGCACACACACTTATTTAAAATAATATTGCTCGAAAGAATTAATTTATATAAATATAAATTAAGTCATTAATTTCTAAAAATAAAGAAAATTAAACTAAGACTAATAAAAAAATTCATAGAAAACATATCATATATTTTGAACAAATAAACGAATATATAAAAGATTGATATTGTAAAACGAATATAAGATATTGATATTGAAAAATGAATACGAATACGAATATAAAAAAAATAGTGATATCATAATCATATATTTATAGTGAAATTATTGATTATAATCATTGTTGAAATATGAATTAAAATATAATTATAATTTTTATTTGTATTAGAATTTTTATTATTTTTTAATAGACTTGTTGTTTAGGATACAAAAAAATAATAATAAAATAATAATTTTAATTAAATATGATACAAACCAATCAATTTAATAATAAGAATGTCTTTTTTGTTTTTTATATTAAAAATCATATTTTTAATGGACAATTCAAAAAATTTACCTCTTAAAATTAAGAGAATTTTACATTATATATTAGTTGTTTATGCACATGCGTTGCATGTAATTATTATGAATTTCGAATGCGTGGTTATATATATTATCAAATATTAAGTATTTCATAAAATAAAAATATTTTAGTAAATAATCAAACAAAAATTTAATAAATTTTATGAAAATTAAAATTAAGTCAATAAAAAAATTTATATTTTAGTTTGCTGATGATTATTATTTGTATTAAATCAATAAAATAAATTACAAATAGTAAAGCAATCAGAGTAATAATTTAATTATAAAATTTAAAATCTAATGTTATAAAATATAAATCATGAATATTTTAATTACTTATTAATATTTTTAAGTTTTCAATTATGATTAACAAATTTAGAAATAAATATGATTTGTAATATAACCCTTTGTTTAAAAAGAAAAGGTAAATTTGACAACAAAAAAAAAAAAGCAAAAGCAAAATTTTAAATAGGAAGATTATAAATTCACTTATATCTTACTTTTATTCTTAGTTTTAATATATATACGAGGAAAATAGTGCTCTTATTAATATGTATTTATAGTGAAATTATTTATCACAATTATTATTAAAATATGAATTATAATATAATTAGAATTACAACTTATATTTATATTAGTATTTTTCTTATTTTTTAATAGAATTATGTTGCAATATAAATTAGAATATAATTAAAATTATAACTTTGATTTTTTTTTAGCTTTTTTTTTTTTACTTTGACTTCGAATTTGATTAGATACAAAATATAGAACTAACCGACTTAAAAATAAGAGAGTCCTTTTTCTTTTACATAAAAGATATGTCTTTAATGGACAAGAACATTTTAAAAATTTTACCTCTTAAAATTAACAAACTTTCATATATAGTACTAGTATTTTTTGCATGTGCGTTGCACATAAATTAAATAAATTTTGAACGTGTGATTATATATGATTTTCTAATGTATAATATTTTATTTCTAATAATTATTTTATTCATACACAAATATACAATAAAATCAATTTTTAAGTAAACAAAATAGTTAACAACAAAAAAAATAACATAAAATCAATATGAAAGTAACAAACAATAATTTACTTACAATTTTAAATTAAAAACAAATTAAATTATCATTGGAATACGCATAAATTTAATACATTATATATATAAAGAAACTGAACTAAAAACTAATAAAAAATAAATTGGAAGAATTAATTTATACAAATAAATATATAAATATAAAATTAAACCATTAATGTGTACAAATGAAGAAAATTAAACTAAAAATAAAAAAAAAATATCATAACGAATATGAGAGATTGATCTTTAAAAAAAAAAAGTGAGAAATTGATATTGTAAAACAAATATAAATATAAGAGAAATAATAGTCTTATGAGCATATATTTATAGTAAAATTATTTATTACAATTATTATTAAAATATATATGAATTAAAATATAATTAGAATTACAACTTCAATTTTTTAGTTTTTATATATATACGGATCCATGATTATAGGCAGTTTTATGAAGCTTTAACTTTGACAAGGTAATGCTCAAAACAAATATTTTGACAAGGTATTATTTGTTAATTTTTTTTATAATGTTAATGTTAGAAAAATTGATATAGGCGTTTGCATAACTTATCATATTAAGCACTCAAAAACATAATATTGATTATTGAATGAAACATAATAAATATAACAAAGCCAAAATATTATAGTATATAATGTTTATTCTTATTCGACCGACAAATTAAAAACCCCATAAAATGCCATTTGTATGCATGTAAAGCTAACGTACGTCGATAATATTCAAATTGGAGATTGAATAATTCTAAAGTCTCAAATATCTATTTGCTAGGCAAACCAAGTTTCTGAATATACAAATATATTAGTTATTTACTGAGAATTAATTTCCTTAAAATATGTTAGTTATCTTGAGATTGACTATCACGATAAAAAGGATTAATTATCTTTAGATTATATATCTATAAATAATTCTTATAATTTATAAATGACTTTATACTTTAATTAATCTTAATTAGAGAGCAAAATACATTGATCTTATAAGATAAACTTCAAGGGTTATTTTCTCCTTCTCCTAAACCCTAGTTAGAATTTACCTAATCCACAGGCTTAAGTTTAAAATGATTAATTAATGAAAAAAAAAATTACAATTCACATCCATCACATTTTGGCTACCTACTACCATATTGTATGCATGCGCCGCTCAAGTCCATAATTGTATAATAGATAATATATATATATACCAAAATCAAATTGTTTTACATTAAACATTATTTAAGACTTAATATATTATCAGGTGGTTAGTGATGATCGGCAATAGATACAAATTATAAGAAAAAACATGTCAGTGTCATTGTTTTACATAATTAATTGTATTAGTCATGATAATCAATAATTTAATCCGCAAATTTGGAACATCAAATACAATAAAAAAAAATTATGAAAACAATTTAAACCATTTTGATATTGTTTAATTATAGTATAGTAATTCGATGCATGATTGAATGTTACAATAAAGAAGATCTGGCTAGTATTTAAACCCTAGCTAACAATCTTATCACAGTTGAAAATTTTAATTTCTATTATAAAAAAAAAAAAAAAAAAAAATTCTCGTGATTATCAAATTGTCCATTCAATCCACTGTTTGCTTGCTAGCTGTCTCTATTTTTAAACTCTATATATGATAATTTGATAAATAACAACTATTGAAAGGGAAAATAAAAGGAAAAAACTAAAATTTAATTAAATTCCCTTGATTAATTAATTTATATTGCTTAAATGACAATAGGTGATCAAAATTTTTTTATAGTAAATGTGATATTATTGGATGGAAATTCAAGAATCTATAATCATTTTTGGATGGAAATTCATTAGTAATTTTTTTTTTTGTTATATATAAACAAAATTTTCTTATAAAAAAAATTTATCAAGATTAAAATTTATAATATTATAAAATTGACGTTCTCTTTATCCCTTACAGTGAATTAAATGGGACTCCAAAAAAGATAGACCAATCAACTGGGCAGCAATGAACAAACATATGAATCTAACCAAAAATGCATTCGCATCATTGTCAAAAGAAAGCCTAATACGTCAAGAATGCCATTCCACTTTCTTCTCTTTCAACCCTCCATATAAGTTGCCTCTTCCCTAAACCTGTGGGCAGCGCCTACAATCTTCCCACCACAATAATTGTTCACCTTAATTTATAAGATAACTTTATATATATCAATTTTCTAACGGGTACCCTAAGAGCACTTATTAATAGCAGTTATTTCAGATAAAATATGATTATAAAACGATTATTTTAAATAAATATAATTAAATTAATATAAAATGAGTTGAATGAGAAAAGTAAAAATTTTGATAGAATTATATTTCGTTATGATCACTATCATCCCAAATTATATATCAAAATCCTCATTTTCACTTATTTATTTTATTTTTAAATTTATTTATTTAATCTTGTCTGAATTTTTATTTTTTAACTAGTATCTTTAAGATACTCGTTAAAAAAACTGTGCATAACTTTTGGATGAATGTGATCAGGGACAGAGGCAAAATTAAGAGATTAGGAAGCTAATTTTTAGAAAAAAAAAATTTAGAGGGTAAATTTTAAAAATAAAAAAGATTTGAGGGAAACAAAATGTAATTTTACATGAAAAATTTTATTAACCCCTTAAACATTATGTGGCTTCGTTTCTGAATGTGATATTAATATAAACGTATTAAATTTATTAAATAAGGGAAAATATTTTGTTATTGTTTGTCTTTAGATTCTTCAATTCAGTTATATATAATAGAAAAACAAATGTCAAAAAATGGAAAAGGAAAAAAAAAAGAAATTTGTCAAAAAGATTGCCTTTCTGCAAAGTTTTTTTTTTTTTTGGGCAAAGGTCTTTCTTTCTGCAAAGTTAGGGGAGAAAAAAAGAATTAGCTGGTTCGAATACATCGCTTTCCGAATCCAAACAGACCGGCCACGGATTTTCAAAACTTGATGTGTCAAATCCTACTAGTTTTACTTATTAATAGACTGAATATATTTACACCGCCTTTGTACTCATTCTAAATATTTATGTTCCCAATAAATAATTATGAATAATTAAAAAAAATTATCCATTTAAAATTACGTTTTTATATATATATATATATATTTTTTTAATGAAAAACAATACCCATACGTAAATTTATTCTATGCTTTTATTATATTGACTAAGTATATGGCAAGTATTTTCCTATAGACTAAGGCCAATTAATTAAAATTAAGTCTACTTTTTAGTATTTAATTAATTGGAATTTTTGTGACGTGTAAATCACAATATATACTCAAAGACTTGATTTTTTTTTTTTTTTTAATTCTGATTCTACGTGTTCACATTGCATGTCCTGTTGAATGAAAAGTTTTTTCTTATATTTATATTTCTTGTTATGAACTTTCAAAATTGAAAAAAAAAAAAGTTGTTTGGTTTCTAAATCTTTAATTAGATTATCCTATTGAAATTTAGTCTTTATATTTATTTTTATTTTATTTGTTCAATCAAGCAGAAAGTAAGTTGTTATTATAAACATGTAGATTCATGTTAATTAATATTTAAATTGCTTCAAAATGAGTCAATTAGATGTGATCTGGTTGGTCATTTTGTTTTTTTTTTAAGTGAGGAAAGTGAAAGGTTTTAAATTTAAATTTTTCAAATTATAAATAATTATCACCAATTTAATAAGAGATATTAAAAATGAGGTAGCATATAAAAAAATTGCTTCAAAATGATTATATGAATTGTGTTTGGATCGATGAATTTATTTATATTTGTATTACTGTCAATAATTTTATATTGTAATTAAGTCATATTTTGTAATTACTTATAGTTTTAGCAACAAATTAATCATTAATGTGTCAGATTCATCAGAGAAAGATGCACTATGGAACTGAGGGGAAGGATGAATATTGCTTACTAACGAGGCAATAGATTGGGTGATTAGTTTTTTTTTTTTTTTTTTTTTGTTGCAAAGTGATTGGGTGATTAGTTAAAAGAGTAAAGAAGAAATGAAAAAACAACTTTCTACCAACCATAAATTAAGCAGGCTTCACAGTTTTGCTTCAAGAATTTACCAAGCAATGCACACTTTTATATATAAAACCAAGCTTTATTCTATTATTATTTTTTTACTTGCTATTTTAAAAGTATACCAAGTAGGAAAAAAAAAAAAAAAAAAAAGCCAACAATTTTTAATTTTTAAAATAGTAAGGGTAATTTCGAGCCAGTTTAATGGTTATACATAAATCAAGACTAAACAGTAAACACTATTCCCAGAGTTATTGAAATTTCTTTAGTAAAATAATAAAAACGTAATATTATATTTACTTAATTTTATTTTTAAAATAATTAAATAAACACATCATGACATAATCTAATGGTAAGTATATATATGATCTGAGCAATTGACTCATGTTCGATATCCCTCTCCCTATGCACAAAATAAAAAAATAAATAAAATTTATTGATATCTTTTTATTATTATTATTATTATTGTGAAAATTTATTGATAATCTTAAAAGCTATGTTAAATGTATTATTTGGTCCCATCCATCATTCACCACTATGTTTAAATTAAAAAAAAAAAAAAAAAAAAAAAAAAAAAAAAAAAAAAAAAAAAAG
>CATKHJ010004333.1:0-21816 GCA_949750685.1 Vernicia montana | reverse complement strand
TTTAGCACAACTGAAACAAATAAGATAAACACTTCTAAACTGCTATCACGGCTCACAACAATCAAACTCAGCTCATGGACCCCTCCTGGGTCTCCAACTCAACAATTACATCAATCCCAAATTATCAATCAAACTCAATAACCATAATAATCAAACTTATAATACATTTAAAAATAATTTACTTAAAGCTCACTTTATTTCAAAAGATAATTGACAATTAAAACTAATAAAATAATTATATATACATACTTAATTATAAATTTCTTAAAATCAATTTATATGAATTTAAGAACTCCAATATATTCATAAATATTTTTCATAGTCACATATAATTTCAAATTCATTCTATTACATAAAAGGAATATTTTCCAAATTAAAATCCTTATCAAATTAATATAAAACTTATACAAATTAAATTCATATTATTTAATAAAATCTCAATTACAATAAAGAAATATACTTTCATAAAATAAAATCTCATAAAATCGTAAAATTCTTATATTTCTTTCAAACTAATAATTTATCTCTGAATACATACAATTATAAGCAAAACAGTAATTTTCGGGCAATTATAATACTGCAATAAAATCAATAACACAGCGTTTTAGGCTTACCAGAGTTGAAACTTCGCGAACTAACTCCGGAATCGCGTTGTTCGCGTAAAATGTTGCTCGCTGGAATTTTCGGGCCACTGGCGGCACGTGGACCCCACTCGTCGGCGACCGGCAGGCGACGCGCCGCCGCCGACAGTAGCAGTTGGAGGCGCCGCTTGCACCATCTGACTCGTTTTCAAGCCAGGAGCCCAAAAATGCCCTTCACTCTCCTCCACTTGCCGCCATTTGTCGGGAATCGAGCTTCAAAGACTCGGTGACTTGATTTTCGATCTCCTTCTCCGGCGAGTTTCAGGGAACAAGACCGGTATCTATGGAAAGCTCTCTTCAAAAGAAGTCGATCGGCACCGGCCTTGCTCGATTTGGCTGTCGGAGTCGGCCGAAAAGTCGCTTGGAAGCTTCGGTCGCCGGAGTCGCTTCTCAGCGAGTGTACGTCGTCGTTCCTGCTCCGATCCCGCCACCGTTGCTTCGTTGGAGGTCGCCGGAGAGTCAGCTTCATGATGGAGGTGATTGTGTCGGAGCATGGTGGCCGGAGGTCCGGTCTCTGGCACTCACCGACGTCTCTCTCTCTCTCTCACATCCCGATCTGCTTCTATTTTTTAATAATAATAATAATAATAATAATAATAATAATAACTTTAACTATATATATATATATATATAAATTATAATATTTACTTTAATCTATAATTCAAATAATAAATCAATTTACTAATTAATTTACTTAAACTTTAATTTTAATATTAAAATCAACATTTTCTTAAAATTTCTAAAATAATTCTTTTAATTAAAATAACATTTTAACATAATATAAACTTACAATTAAATAATACTTTAAAATCATAATATTTTAAAATTTAATAAAACTTTAAATACCAATATTTAAATAATTGTATTTCCGTACGTAAATAAAATTTTTAAAAATAAATAAAAATTCAGGTTATTACAAATTTTATATGAATTATGATTTTAATATTTATAACAATCGAACAACATTTAACCAATCAAATTTTGATTTCTAATTAAACTAAATACTACTTGGCAAAAAAAAAAAAAAAACTAAATACTTAAAAAAAAATCATTTTCAATTTTAATTTCAAAATTTGAACCAAACAAACCCAATCTCTCTCTATCTCATTTCTCTTTAAGGGCAACTCTAATTGGACTCCAAAACACCATTTTAGTGTAAAATACCATCCAATCGGACTCTATTCTTTGCACCAAATTTGGTGCAAAGAATATATGATAATTTTTTTTAAAAAAAAAATAATAATAGTTATATATATTAAAAATATAATTTGACATGTAGAATAAGTTTAAAATAAAATAACAGTAATATATATATATATTAAAATTTTTAATTTAAATTTAAAATATGTTATAATTAAAATTAAAATTTGTCTATAATTTGTTTTAAATTTAAGTTAAATTTGTAAGTATTTTAACAATAAAATGTTAAATATATGAGACAAAAATTAATTAAATAATTAATTTTAAATGTTTATTATGTAATTAAATATTATTCTTTTAATATTAATTACTATTTAAAAAAAATAAATAGGGAACTAATTTAAATTTTGAGAATTAAAATAGAAGAAATAAAAAGAGAATATTTTAAGAAAAATTCTTTTTGGTGTAATATTTAATATGATGAGTTGGAAATGAAATAGTAATTGATATTGAAATTGCACCATTTTAATGTGAAAGTTATACCAAATATAAATTTTGTGAATGGAAATATCCTCGTAACACCTAATTTGAATATATCCTGAATCCAGACACTGCACGGAATAGCAAGCGGCCATCAACCTCACTAAGGCCCTAGTACACAATTTCATGGTTGCCTAAATCCAATGCGTCCAACTCCAATTCAAGGAACAAACTCAGTAAGTTGAGGCTCAATAGTTTGAAACCAAACTGTTAACCCTAGAATTAATATCTTATATTATTAAGATATTAATTTATATATTTAGGCTGACCACCGTTAGTCCCTAGAGAAAATTAAGAGAAATTCACGAATTTTGAAAGCAAAATAATTAATGAATGTTTACAAAAGCTATATATAAAGGAATTTATAAGGTATTAGATAGTAATTTATAAATTAGATTACGAACCTGATTAGAAACCTTAATCTGATATAGAAAACGTTATAGGCTCATTATGTACAATTGAGCCCAACATATTAATTTTAAATTACAACGAAACGGATCTTGCTCTTGAATGCCTCTTCAATTTTTTTTTTTTTTTTTTTTTGATAAATGAATAGTTGCACCCTTTGTTTTAGTTG
Organism: Vernicia montana; assembly: GCA_949750685.1. Lineage (NCBI taxonomy): Eukaryota > Viridiplantae > Streptophyta > Magnoliopsida > Malpighiales > Euphorbiaceae > Vernicia > Vernicia montana. The sequence goes on along the minus strand of CATKHJ010004333.1, from coordinate 18,918 downwards.
CAAGTACTCTCTTAATTTCTTTTTATCTGTTTTTTAAAAGAATTTTTTTTTTCAAAATATCTGTCACTCTAGAAAATCAATAAGATTTTAATTTTTTTTTTCAATTCTATCTTTATCATTTACTCTATAATTAATACAATATTATATATTACTCTATAGTCAATAAAAGTAATTTAATCATTTTATTCTTGTAACTTAGAGCAATTAATTATTTCTTAATTTTTGTAAAATAACAAAAAATGACAAATAAAAATGAATGGATAAAGTATTTTCAAAAGTTATTCAAATACTCAAAGTCTACAAATTAGAATATTAAATGACTAGAAACCCTTATCTCATTAAGAAAATATTATGGGGTCATTATGTACAACAGGCCAGCATATTTCTAAATTACAATAGAATGAATCTCGCTCTCATTGGTTCAATAATCATAATGGGTATGGTCAATTTTGAGCTGTCGTTAACACAAACCAAAATTAAAACTAAGATGATTTTTTTTTTTTTTTTTTTTGAGAAATAAAATTAAAACTAAGATGATTGTTCAAAGAAAAACTATCCAGTGCATAGGTGAAAGCAATGATAATGAGGGAGTGTTGGTAACAGTGGGTGGGTGATTATATAGGTTTTGAGGCGTTACAAATACTATTTTAAGTTACCCAGGTGCCAAACGCAATTATTTATTCAATCAAATTTTCATTTTCCTCCAAAATTTTCTTTATTTCAAGTTCAAATTTAGAGTTACTTTCACATTATAACCTATTAGAGCACCTAATAACTTTTCAATATGGAATTCCACTCTTTTAAATATAACTTATTGCAACAGGGAGCACAAGAAATGTACAGTAAGGAGGCTTTAAAAGAGGTCCAATCAAAATTAAGTGGTATAGAGAAAACTACGTAGTTACTTTAGGTGTGTAAATGAGTCAAACTGTTCGCGAGCGGTTCAGTATTCGGCTCGATAAAAACTCGTTCGCGTTTGGTTCGTTTTATAAATGAGTCAAACTTGAGCATTAATTTAAAACTCGATGAATAAACTAGCCGATCTTAAGCAAAATTAAGCTTGACTCGATTAAACTCGTGAACAGCTCGATTATAAGCTCGTGAACAGGCTCGCGAACAACTTGATTATTATTATTATTATTATTATTATTATTATTAACTTAATAATTTTGACACTTTAAAAAATATAATTTAATACTCCTATAAATTTTTTGATAATTCAATTTGATTAAAATAAATATTATCCTAATTAACATAATCTAATATTTCCTTATTAGATAATCTAATATTCTAATTTTTAAAAATATTTTTTTTATTAATTAACATTTTTGTAATAATTTGATATTCAATTTTATGATTGAATTTTTTTTTCACTAATTGGATAATTTTATTTTTATGTTAGTTTTAAGTATTTTTGTTATAGTTATTTTATTAGAACTAAATATTTAGGAAGTTGAGTATTTTGATAAATTATAAACGAGTTTCAAAACGAGTCGAATTCGAGTTTGAGCTTAGCTCAATTATCATTTATTAACGAGTCAAACTCGAGTCGAGCTCGAGTTTAAACGAGTCGAGCTTGAGCATGATTTTCAAGCTCGATCCAAAACTCGAGCTCGAACTCGAGTTCAGAAAAAAAAAATATCCAGTCAAGCCTGAACAAGTTAAAGCTCGGCTCGACTTGGCTTGACTCGATTATACCCTTAAGTTACTGTCAGTGAGATTAAGAAGAGGGAGGCTAGGGGTGTGGAGAGGTTTAAAAAGGCCAGTGAGTTTAGTGGGGATTACTAAGAAGGTGGTGATTTAGTCCCTGCAATGAAGAGTCAGTGATGTCACCTAATCCCGGCCTAAATAATTTGTCTTTGACAGAATCATAAAGATAGACTTGTTGAGTGGGTCCTTCCAACATGGAGAGCCCACCAACAAAGAAAATGAAAAAAAAAAGTGTTGAAAGAAAAAAAAAAAAAAAAAAAAAAGGTGGGGCAGGGGAAGTAGGCACCGATCAGTGCCTACTAATTTGACTAATGAAAATGGAGGGAGCCTTTCCCTTCCTCTTTAAACATAATACATAAATCACAATTGAGAGAATTGTGCATGTGAGTGAGTGAAAAGAGGTAAGGCTTCTTTTTATTTGTGAGAAGGTTTTGATAATTTTGTCCGTCGAAAAATTATCCTATATTTCTTTAATATTTGTTCACTGTGGAAAATGGTGTATTGGATTATTGAATGTTGTGTGAGAGAGGATTTTGATAGTTTTTGTCCGTCCAAAAATTATCCTACATTTCTTTAATCTTTATTCACTGTGAGAAATGATGTACTAGATTATTGAATATTGTATAAGAGAGTGTTTTGATAATTTTTGTCCGTCCAAAAATTATCCAATATTTCTTTAATTTTTGTTCACTGTGAGAAAGAGTGTACTAGGTTATTGGGTATTGTGTGAGAGAGGGTTTACAATTTCATCCGTCCAAAACTTATACCGTATAACTATAATAATTATAGTGAATTATCACTTATGGATCTTGGATGTAGATTTATTGAGAAACTGAGCCACGTAAAGTTCTTATTGTTTTTGTTGTGGGTTATTTATTAATGTCTGCTTCTGCTGTGCGTGTGAATTATCCCGTAAAATTTTTCAACAAGTGGTATCAGAGCTTCTGGTTCTTATTTTGGGGTGGAGATAAATTTTATTAGTGATTGAAGTGGGACTGCCGTCCGGGACAGTATCATATTTTGAGAAAAGAAATATACTGCACGGAAATACGACGAATTTTTTAGTGTGATCCGTTTTTGAAACGGGTGTAAAATCAAAAAATTTGGTGAATAGTAAAACAGTAATTGCGCAAAATTTTTACATGATTACTGTTTGAAGAACTATAGCAACTCTGTTTGGAACTGTAGAAGTTCAACTCGTAACTGTAGCTGGGGGTACTGTTCATACGATTACTGTAGCAGCATACGGTTACTGTAGCAGTATATAAAAAATTAGCGTGTTATAAATAGTGTCGAGTACTATTCACCGGGTCGCACAACAGAAATTTGGAAGAGATCCATTAAACCTCAAAGTGTAGAAGACTTTTGCTCGAGGGGGAGCATGAAGAGACTCATACTCATGGGAAAGACTAACAAAATTGCAGTCATGGTGAAGTCCTCCATGTTATCGATTGGCCTCGACCCACAACTGTTACGGAAGTAAGAAGTTTCTTAGGATTGGCGGGTTATTACCGTCGATTCATAAAGGATTTCTCGAAGATGGCCACGCCATTAACGAGGTTTACCAGGAAGCAAGTGAAGTATAAATGGGATGAATCTTGTGAGGAAAGTTTTCAGAAATTCAAAGATTGTTTGATCTCGACTCCAGTGTTAGTTTTACCTGAAGGGAATGACGGTTTTGCTATATACTGTGATGCCTCGAGAATTGGTTTAGATTTGTTGAGTGGGTATCTCCAACATGGAGGGCCCACCAACAAAGAAAATGAAAAAAAAAAAAGTAGGTGTTGAAAGGAAAAAAAAAAAAAAAGGTGGGGAGGGTGAAGCAGGCACCGATCGGTGCCTACTAATTTGACTAATGAACATGGAGGGAGCCCCTTCCTCTTTAAACATAATACATAAATCACAATTGAGAGAATTATGTATGTGAGTGAGTGAAAAGAGGTAAGGCTTCTTTTTATTTGTGAGAGGGTTTTGATAATTTTGTCCGTCTAAAAATTATCCTACATTTCTTTAATCGTTGTTTACTGTGGGAAAGAGTGTACTGGATTATTGAATATTGTGTGAAAGAGGATTTTGATAATTTTTGTCCATCCAAAAATTATCCTATATATTTCTTTAATCTTTGTTTACTGTGAGAAAGAGTGTACTGGATTATTGAATGTTGTATAAGAGAGGGTTTTGATAATTTTTGTTCGTCCAAAAATTATCTTACATGTTTTTAATCTTTGTTCACTGTGAGAAAAAATGTACTGGGTTATTGGGTGTTGTGTGAGAGAAGATTTATAATTTTATCCGTCCAAAAATTGTACCGTGTAACTATAAGAATTATAGTAAATTATCCCTTGTGAATCGTGAATGTAGGTTTATTAAGAAACCGAATCACATAAAATTTTTATTATTTTTACTGTGAGTTATTTATTAATGTCTGTTTTCACTGTGCGTGTGAAATATCCTATAAAAATTTTCAATAAAACTTAGTATGTACGTGGAAACTGACACACGATATATATCACCTACTGCTAAATCCTAGTTTAAAAAAAAAAAAAAAAAAAAAAAAATCGGTGATCATGAGTAAGACATGTTTGTAAGTCACGTTGCAATCCCAATTTGTGAAAAAAGTTCCAAGTTTGACGGATTGAATCTTTGTTAAATATAACATTTCTCATATTCAGAGTTTATCAATGAACAAGTGTAGTGACCGTATATTATTAGACCATAATTTTCATATATTATTTTTAGCTAATTTTTAAAATTCTTTTGAAAAAATTAAACAATATATTATATCAATTCTTAAAATGATATTTTTCCTTAAAAAATGAATTTTTGATTATTTATTTTATTTATTAATATGTTTAATAATTTAGTATCTTGAAAGAAGTTGAAATTTTTGTTTAATTAATAGTAATATAACAATTAATACATATTAATTGGTTATTTATTTGAAGAAAAAACAGAAAAAAAAATTATACTGAAATTAACTTATTAATTAAAAAAGAAAAAAAATATTTGGTAATTGATAAAGCCTATTTCTACAATATAATAGTAAAAGGTAATTTTGAACTTTGAAGCATTAATTTCTACGATATTGTCAAATAAATAGCAATTTGTGCTTCCTCAATTAGAGGAGTATTTTCTTGGCAAAAAAAAAAATAGAGGAGTATATGAAAATTTCGTCTGCGCAGATTAAAAAACCTGACCTCTCATTCATTGATCATACCAAACAACACAATCTCTTTACTTTTATTGCAAATCTACACTCTAAATATAAGTCTCTCCCTCTCTATTAAATATTAATACACTTTGTTTTGAATAGATTGGTGTTTGATTAGTGTAATTGAGGTTAGAAATGGATTGAGGCAGGGTTTCTCAGGAGAGGAACTTAACTTTTGTTAGTATGAATAAGGCTCATCTGTAAAGTCCACAATTATGTCTTCATGTGCATCATTCAAGATTTTTCTGCCAACATAGCTAGCACCTCTCCACATGATTTCTAGATAATTATGCATGTAATCACGTTTAAATAGTAGCTTTATAATCTTATATAATTCTAGCAATTCTTGTACATTAAATACAATTCATTAATACAATTTATCAGTTCATTATGTAGTCTAACAAGGTATCAAAGCATAAGTGCTCAGTAAAGGTCTGAGTTTCAGCCTCTGCAAAACACAAAATCCAAAAAATCCATTGTTTTTCAATCTTCTCAAATCTGTCCTAATTCACCTCTTCATGCACACGTCAAAATTTTTTTATGACCACATCATCTGAAAGCCTCTGTCATCATAAAAATTCTGAAACAAACTAGAGTTTCATCGGACTCCGCACACGCCGACCAAAGGAGCTGAGTTGTTCTTCAAGTGCGTCATGCGCTGGCTGCAGGTTGAAGACGATCCAGTCAACATCCATGTCAACCATTCAGCTTCTGCCACGTGTCCTCCTACCACACCATCAAAGTCAGCCATGTCAGCCAATCCAATTCCGCCACGTGTCACATGTCAGTGCCACGTGTCATATGCCACACCACCCAATCATCGCCACATCATCCAATCAGCATCTGCCACGTGTCATATGTCAGTGCCACGTGTCATATGCCACACCACCCAATCATCGCCATATAATCCAATCAGCATCTACCATGTGTCATATGTCAGTGCCACAAGCCCAAAAAAATTATGCCACGTGTCATACGTGGGACCCATATTCTGCCACTGTTCGATACGTGTCCCAGTTATATCTTGCCACATGTCAAACGTGGGCCAGCTTTTGCCATGTCATCATCTAGACCCAGATATGACCTGACCCGATCCGCATACCTACCCGACCCTATCCATCAGTCTAATCCGCTCTGACCCAACCCGAATATGTTTTGATCTGCGGTCTGGTTCTCAGTCTGACCGAATCGGTTCAATTTTCTTTGACCAACCAATTCAATGATTTTTATACCGATTTTTAACAAACTCATATCGGTTCTTAAGATTTTTAGACCTTCTGAATTCAATTTTGCTGTCCATTTTGCAAAATTCTGCTTCTGTCTATCTATTCTTGACCCTACCTCAATTTTTTTTTATGTTTCTATGGCCTCCCAGTTCAACCCTTTTCCTATCAGTTTTGAATGAACCAAGACTGGTTCCCAAGGTTTTTAGACCTTTTGAAATCAATTTTGCAGTTTGTTTTGCAAAATTTTGTCTCTTTCTATATTTTCCGTCTCTGCATCAATTATTTGTGTTTCTTTAACCGGTCGATTCAACTCTTTTTCAACAGGTTCTGAATGAACCATTACTGGTTCCTGAATTTTTTTTTTCTGGCCTTCTAAAGCTATTTATGGCATCTATTTTAAAGCCAGATCTCCTGCCTTCATGTGTTCTGCCATGTATCATGTCTGTACTCTGCCATTAAGATGGCTCCTCCTGTTACCACATGTCAAAATCTGATATGTTTTACCAGATTTCGATTGTCACTAGTTTTCAGTCTTTGTTACCAAATTCGGACTCTGGTTATGTTTTTCAGCTCCATACTCTTTAAAATGGAGGAATTAGACATTTTGTCTTTTGTCTTCATGGAATTTTTCAAATTTATTTTCTAATTCTACTACGCTTATCAATTTATGTCTTTATTTCTTATTTTCAGTCTGTTTAAACTAGCTTTTTTATGTATTTTATTTTCTGCTTCAACCCGTTTTCAATCTACGATACCACATTGAGTTTGAGGGATGATGTTAGTATGAATAAGGCTCATCTCCAAAGTCCATAATTATGTCTCCATGTGCACCGTCCAAGACTTCTATGCCAATACAGCTAGCACCTCTCCACATGGTTTCCAGATAATTATGCCTGTAATCACGTTCAAATAGTAGCTTTGTAATCCTATATAATCATAGCAATTCTTGTACATTAAATACAATTTATCAGTTCATCATGTAGTCTAACAACTTTATTTATTTATTTATTTATATTTTTTGCCCTGATTCTATCAAATTGAGGTAAGGGATACTGTATCCTGGAATTATGAATGTTATGTTGATACAACTTTCTTGCCATTTTGTTTTCTTTTGTAAATTTGACTCCGATTTGCATATCAAACTTTAGAACTTTCAGCTTTAAACACATTTCAACATTACATTACAGTACCAAGTCTCATCAGTTATGTTGATAATATATAAAATCATAAATTTTAGTTGTTAGTTAAGTTATATATATATATATTGACAGAAAATATGGATTTCATTAAAGATTGTCAAGAGCTAATACATCAACAAGAAATGCAGGGACATTATCCCAAACACCACAATCAGGCGAGGAACCAACGACTCTAGCAAGGGAGTGAGCCACACGGTTCGCTGATTTGCCAGTGTAACTAAAACAACAGTTGACAATATGAATAGAAATACTCCTACAATCATCAACAATGAGCTCAAACTGAGAAAGGTCATTAATAGGACCTTGTAAAGCATGAATTAACAACTAACAATCTGACTCTACCAAAACATTACCTAAACCAAGTTCCTTCAACCAAGAGAGAGCTTCAAGACAACTTAAAGCTTCTGCTACTGAAGGAATAAGAGGGTCCTTCAAGAGACCATTTTTTACAGCAATAAATTGACCTTTAGCATCATGAATAACACAACCAAACCCAATGCATTTCAATCTATCAAAAACGGTAGCATCAAAGTTACATTTGATCTGTCCTTGAAGCGAGCAGCTGCATTTAGCTTGAATGGTAGTCCTAGTAGCAGATGAATTACTAGGAAGAACTAATTGAGCTTGTTGCCATTGAGACAAAAATACCGTTCCAGAAGTGACAAGGTGAGCAACTGACGTCCCTTTATTGTTCCAAAGCAAATCATTTCTGTTAGACCAAATATTCCAATTAAAGACTACTGCTAGTTGGCTATCTTTAAGACTTAAACGATGAAGAACCTCATACCACCAAGGACCAAAAGAGGTGGATTGAATATCACAAATACCTAGCATAGAAGCTCTCCACACCTAAGTTGCAAATGGACAAGAGATAAGGGCATGGAACACATCTTCCACAGCTCCATTGCAAACAAGGCACAAAGCTGGCACTTCAACTTTCTTAGATAACAAATTAGACATGGTAGGAAGACAGTTTACACAAGCCTGTCACACTAGATTCTTAACCTTAGGTGAAATTTTTAATTGCCGTAATTTTCCCCACCCAATATCCACAAAAAAGTTATTAACAGCATAATTAGCACCGAGATACACATGGTAACCACTTTTCACATAATACAAACCTTTATTGTCCCATCTCCATTGCCACTAGTTTGGAGTATCACGAATGCTGATAGGGATATTCAAAATGATAGCAATGTCCCTCTCATTAAAAGAGATCATGAATCAAGTCTGCATCCCAAAAAGGACCATTTACACTTCTCAATGACTGAACAATGACTTCTTCTAACCCATTAACCACAAGAGTCTCAACAAAAGGGTTTCCTGCATCCGGTAACCATGGAGAACCCCAAATAGGCACCATACTACCTGGACCAACTTGCCAACGACTCTCTTCACAAACAAAATGATGTGCAGCCATGATACTACGTCATATATAGCTAGGGTTAGAACCCACCTTTGCCTCTAAAAACTAGTTAAGTTATATATGTTGACATACATAATGTACAAATAACTATTTGTTTTTGGCAAAATTATTAGATGGACCGGTGCACGTGAAAATAGTGCACCCTCTCTCACATTCATGTGGGAACCATCTTTTATAAATATAGGTGATAACCACCTGAATGTGAGTACAGTGTATGCTATTAACATGTGCAGAGGATGCACTAAATTTTTGTTAATTAAGATTGAAGAATTAACAGGTTTTGATGTCCTTGCAAATGCAAAATGGGGAAAATCTGACATGCCAATGGTGTGTTCAAGGTCACAAGAGAAAAAAAAAAAATTACATTTGTTCTCCCACCATATTTATCTCATATTTTTTCAAATGTTTTTCAATCATAAATTGCAGTAAGTATCTTTGGCAAAAAAAAAAAATATTGCAATAAGTATTGTGATTTGAGAAGGAATAGTTAGTGATATTTATGGGAGGCATCACTCAAGATAAAATATATTATCAGATGTAAGTTAATCCTTAATTACTACTATTAATTTTTTTTTTGTTCTAAAGCATTAGAAAACTTTCTAAGTGCTCTAAATCTGATGCAGTGTAAAAGCATTCTAGGGAAATAACAAAGTAGGGTTTAATTTTAATTTTTATTGAATGCCCCAGAAATGGATAAAACAAGGGTTTAAAAAAAGTCCCAAAAATCTTAAAACACATAAAAGATGAAATTTTCCAAAAATGGCAAAATCATAAAAACATATTTAAAATAAAGTCCTAACTGAATAAGAAGAATTTCATAGACAACACTCAAAATGGAGCTCCCTACTAAAAGTTATAAACAAAATAAAACTTTCCAAAAATAGTAAAAACGTGAATTTTACCAAAAAATCATGTTTTTTTTGGCCCAAAAACGACGGATGTCATAGCCAACGGCTGTAAGTTTCGATTGTTGGCCTGTTTCCCATCAAACCATGCTCCTAAAAGACCCAAAATATGAGCTGCACCAGACTAGTAGAAATGATCAACTTACAAAGTTAATGTTGTTGCTTGGGCTTTCGCCTATTTAAGCGGCCCAAAAATTCTTCTGATAATGCTTCCACATCAAAATCACACTCTTCTAAGAACCAGATAAGAAGAATATCAAAATTTATATAATTATTATTAAGATAACCAAATGCTTGTAGTAGTAATATGTTCCAAGGAACTAATTATAATATTAAAAAAATAAAAATTAGTGAAAAAATATTAAAAAATTCAATTTGTAAGACTATAAACATATTTAAACTTATAAAATTTTCATACTCTTAAAATTTTATTATTAAATATGAGAAAAATATATAAAAATGGTAAATTTTGTGGTCGTAGGTGATCAGTGGTGGTTGTTGGTGGTCGCCGGCATCTAGCGATGGTCATTGGTAATTGCCGGCGATAAGTGTTAGTGATCGATGGATTAATAAATTTATATTTATATATTTTTCTTTTATTATAATAACTTTATCAAAATCCAAAAAATGACTTCCCGTTTTGAAAAAATGAAGTCATTTTCCTTAAAAATGGTTTAGTTTTCCATTGATTAAAAAAATATTTTCTGTTAACTAATTTTCTGAAGTGTTCCAAAAGTCAGAAAATACATAAAATATTTTCCAAAAAAATATTTTATGCAAAACAAATGGAGTCTAAATAAAGATATATGTTCATACTTGGAAAATAAAATTGCTAGCCTGAAAAAGAAAATTGTAGTTGAATCTGTTGTCTTGAGGCCATTGAAAAAGTGTAGCAAATTTTCAATGCAAACAAGATCTAACATTCTCATAATTGAATGGATGAAAACAAAGAAATTTACGTCTTGTTTGGGGAAAAACCCAATTCAGGGTTTGAATTATTGCCAAAAGCTCAATGTGAGTAATGTAGACAAAAAAAGAAAAAAAAAAATCAATTTCCCCCTTTAACTCATTTTCTGATCCAATTGACGTCTTAGTAGGTCACGTGTTGGTACGTGACCTTAATAGACATTATATGGACCCCACATAATCAGATGTCGAGTTTATTTTATATTTTTAAATAATAAAAAATTATTAAAATAATAAAAATCATATTTTTAAATAATAAAAATTATTATTAAAATTAAAAATAAAGAAAAAAGAAAATGAATGAACCCAGATCTAAATGAAACCCAGATATGAATTTCATAAGTTCATAAATTTAAAAAAAAAATGAGGAGTTAAGCCCAAAAGCCCAAATTAAAATTTAATTTTGATTAATTTTTTCTGAAGACCAGCTAAGTACATAAGCACACAGGCATTCAATGAGCAAAATTTGTTAATTAAAGCATAGCTCCACATCTAAGCATGCTACAAGTGGCACCGACAAAGCACAAACACTTTAATTTCTATCTCCATAAGCGACCAATTCTATCTTTGATAGAGTTTTTCAAAATTCAATCAGAAGCTCTATAATGGATCATCAATGGCGGCCAATGCCTCCTCCTCAAGGTAATATCTGCCATGTTCGCTCTATTTCTCACTTTCCATTTTTCCCTCCTCACCCTTATCCTCCATATCCTCCTTGCACCTTAGATTCCGACTGAGCTAGAGCTTTAAGGCTCTTGGTGATGGCGGTACTGAGCTTCAATGGGAGACTAGTCGGAGCATTTTTAGGAGATGGTGATCGGAGTTGAACGATGGTGAGGAAGGTGTTTCGTTTGATCGGTGTGGCTCATTCTCTCTCTCTCTCTCTCTACTTGCTTTTGCCATTCTTTATCTACTCTTTCACCATCTAATTTTATCCTAATGGAAGTCTCTACTTGTCATGGATCAGAAAATGTGGTGAATGCAAACCTAAATCTGAAAAGAAGATTGATTTGGGTTTTCATTCATGATGCATGTCGATCCGAACGAGCCTCCCCAAGCGAACTGGGAGTTCGCCTAATGCCAGAATGACTTATTACACATAGTCAATAAGGATCGTTTAGACAGAGACTAAAGATCGCCCAGAGAAGTTCTGCCTATGCCATCAAACATCTGCATATATTGCCAGATCAACATAGGGACGATCTTCAGAGACAGTCCCCACATCTCCCCCACGTTCTCCACTTCCTAAGTAATAGGAAGTTGTTATCCCACTACTTGGTCACTTAGTGGTCCTACATTTCAGGGACTTGCTCCTCAAGACAGTCTCCTATAAAAGCTTTCAGAGGCTCCATACACAAGGTTACGCATTCTAAACACAAAAAAGCTTTCTACTTTCCTTAAGAAAGATCATTTACTAACTTTAGCATCAGAGAGTTCGCCCAAGCGGTTCGCCTGACCTCTCTAACTCTGTTTTGCAGGTTTAACAAGGTTCATCTAGTTTGGAACATACTCAATGTGGGTTCGAATTTTGTCCTACTCACATCATTTGGTGTGGTGAGCGTGGAACACACCTTCAAGTTCCTAGTTTTGCTCCTTTAGTTTCTATGGATCCTAGTTCTAGTAATGGTGGATTGGGACTTAACCTTTTCCTTTTGCCAAAGTGATAACCGTCATATTCCTCCAGTAATACCCAATTTGAATAACCCTCCCCCAGACTTGAACAGCCCTACAACTGTACAATTACTTTTCAATGCCTTCACTGAATTCACTAACAAAATTAAAGAACAAAAATAGGCCATAACCCAACAACCTTTAGCTACCGCCCTACCAACCCCATAACATGCTTCTGGAATCAGAGAAAAGGGAAAGCAAGTTGTAGCAATTCAGTCAAACAACACTTCTCAGGTAGTCCCTGTGGAGGGTCTGGATAGGGTTGTTCAGGTTGATCAGGACGAACCTTGGTCCGATGGAGAACCTGAGGAGAAAGATAGTCCTGCGCGGCTAAAGAAGAAGATTCGCGAGATTGTTGAAAAAATTGGCATCAGGGTGAATGAAATAGACTTTGCCCTACGAACGGATTCCCCTCTCTGTGATGGTATTCTTACAGCGAGCAATCCCTCAAAATTTAGAATCCCCACCCATATGGAATCTTATGATGGGACCACTTGCCCTAAGAGCCATGTACACAAATACCGAACCATTATTAACGCCCAAACACATTTAGACCACGTCCTATGCAAACTCTTCCCAACTACACTAAAAGGCCTCGCCCAAGACTGGTATCAAACCTTACCACCAAAATCTGTTACATCATTTCCACAACTGTCCAACCTTTTCTAGGCCAGATTTATAGCTTCCATCACACCTAAAAAGATCTCTACCGACTTGCTTGCTGTAATTCAGAGAGAGGGGGAGAATCTTCGGAAGTATGTAGAGCGCTTCAATAGAGAAGCAATCCAGATCGAAGATTTGAACAGGGATATAGCCTATACGGCAATGTTGAATGGAACCTCTAATCATGATTTGAGGAAGGAACTGCTGTCCAATCCCTCACAGACAATATCAGCTTTGATGACAGTCGCACATATGCATATTAGGATTGATGATTGGATGAGAGATTTTGACCAAAGACAAAAAAAAAAAAAAAAAGAAGGAGGGTCATCTAGAGGACAAGGAGATCGCCAGGGCGATCGCCCATATCAATCCAAGGGGTATAATGAAACAGGAAGCAGAAGAAATTATGGGCTAGACAGGAGGGATAAGCACTTTACCCCCTTATCCACAGCCAGAACGCATGTCTTGATGTGGATAAAGGACACTGGTGAAAGGGTTCAGTGGCCTAGGAAGATGAGCAGTTCTTCGGCGGGTAGGAGAGATAATAACAAGTACTGTCAGTTTCACAGAGATAAGTGACATGACACCAAAGACTGTTGGCATTTGAAGGAGGAAATCGAAAGATTGATACAGAAGGGTATCTCTGGGGTTAGGCGATTTGTTCGCCAAGATAGAGACAGGGAACTAAGAGGTCGATCTCGGGAGAGAACCGAACCTCAAGAACCCGAACAGAAAAAGCAGAGAAAAGAAATATCGGGTGAAATACACATCATAGTCGGGGGAAGTTCAGGAGGAGACAGTTCAACTAAGAGAAAATTGGCAGTGAGAGATGTGTATTCGGTTAGCTCATCCAGAGCTATCGAAAAATCATTTGGTCCTATAACTTTTTCAGAGGAGGATAGGGGCAATGTGATCGCCCCACATAATGATGCAATGGTTATTTCGGGGTACCTTAACAACTTTCTTATTAGGCAAATGTTGGTAGATGATGGAAGTTCGGTCAATATGATCACGCTGGCCGTTTTTAAAACAATGGGTCTCTCGGAGAAGAGCCTGAAGCCTGTCACGACCCCTCTAGTTGGGTTAGGGGGAAAGGCAGTGCCTGTGGAAGGGTCGATAATGTTGGATGTGGAGCTGGGTGACGGTGATATCACAAAGGAGGTCAAGGCAGAATTCATGGTGGCCGATATTCCTTTTGCTTACAATGCTATTATCGGGCGACCAATCCTTTATGATACTTGTGCAGTGACCTGCATAAGATATTTGATAATGAAGATACCCACGTCGGGGGGAATGGCAGTAATAAAGGGTTGTCAAGAAACTGCTAGGAAGACCTATTTAAATGCTTTAAAAGGGGTCTTCCCAACTTTACAAGTAGAACAACTAGAGGGCTCGGGTAGGAAGGATAAGGCCGAACCGGATGGAGAAACAATGAAGGTTGGGGTTGAAGAGGGGAGAGAAGTACATATAGGGGCTTCGTTAGATGCCAAGGTTGAGGCAGAAATTTCCCGGGTATTAAAAGAGAATCCTAGCTCCTTTGCGTGGGATACTCGGGGCTTGGCAGGCGTAAGCAGAGAAGTCATCACCCATAAGCTCAGCATTGATCCGGCGGTCAGTCCCGTAGTTCAAAAAAAGAGAAAACATTCTACAGAAAAATAAATCGCTATTGCAGAAGAGGTTCAAAAATTATTAGAAGCTGGGGTGATTCAGGAGGTAAACTATCCGGAATGGTTAGCCAATGTTGTTTTGGTCAAGAAACCTAACGGTTCGTTCAGGATGTGTGTTGATTTCACCAATCTGAATAAAGCTTATCCTAAGGATAATTATATTTTACCTAGTATTGACTAGTTGGTAGACTCCAGTGCTGGTCATGAACTATACTCCTTCTTAGATGCTAAGGCAGGTTACCATCAGATTCGGATACATAGATCTGATGAGGAGAAGACCTATTTTGTAACGGATCAAGGCACTTATTGTTATAGGATGATGCCATTTAGATTGAAAAATGCTGGGGCGACATATCAACGACTGGTCAACCACATGTTTAAAGACTAGATCGGTAAAAGCATGGAAGTTTACGTTGATGATATGATCATAAAGAGCAGGCGGAGTGTAGATCATCCCAAGGACATTGAAATGATTTTGAAGATCATGAGTTCCTATAATTTGAAGTTGAACCCAGAGAAGTGTGTTTTTAGAGTACCGGCGGGAAAGTTTTTGGGTTATATGGTCTCTCAAAGGGGAATTGAGGCTAATTCGGACAAGATAGATGCAATATTGAAAATGAACTTGCCCACTAATATTCGAGAAGTTCAACTGTTGAATGGGCGGATTACAGCATTGGGAAGGTTCATCTCATGTTTAGTTAAGAAATGCCAACCATTCTTCAAAACCCTCAAGAATTTAAAGAAATTTGAATGGTCAGAAGAGTGCCAAAGATCTTTTGAGGAGTTGAAGAAATTCTTAACGACCCCCCCACTACTTAGCTGTCCGATCCCAGAAGAAGATTTGTACTTGTATTTATCTACAACCGCTGAAACCATTGCAGCGGTATTAGTCAGAGAAGAATCTGGTGAACAACGACCTATCTACTATCTCAGTAGGGTTTTGCAGGATGCCGAGCTTCGATACCCGACCCTTGAAAAGCATGCCTTTGCTCTCTTCATGGCTTCCCAAAAAATAAGGCATTATTGTGAGGCACATCAGGTCATTGTTCGAACAGATTTACCACTTCAAAAAATCCTTCAGAAGCCAGAAACCTCAGGAAGAATAGCATAATGGGCAGTTCGGATTGGTAGCTTGGGTATCTTGTATGAGCCGAGAAGGGCTATAAAAGGCCAGATTTTGGCAGACTTTGTGGCCGAACTCACACCATTGGAAGGGGAATCTCAGCCAGAGAAAAAAGAAGTATGGGAGATGTTCGTCGATGGAGCTGTGAGCTCAGAAGGATCAGACATCGGAATAGTTTTGAAAGGGCCACAAAAAGTGATTATTGAATATGCTGTAAAATTGGACTTCCCGATTTCCAATAATGCAGCGGAATATGAAGCCCTACTGACTGATCTTTCATTAGCTCAGGAAATAAAGATGGAACATCTGATAATTTATAGTGATTCGCAGCTAGTGGTTAATCAAACTGATGGCAATTATGCTGTGAAAGAGGCATCTTTAAAGAAATATGCGGAGCTCGCCAAATAGGCTCTCCTAGAAGGAGGACAGTTCAGTAGTTGGATGATTAAACAGATTCCTAGGGCAGAAAATGAGAGAGCTGATAAAATTGCTAAATCAGCAGCTGTAGGCAGAGAAGCAACCTTAAAAAATATCCCATTGGCAATTCAAAAATCCGCCACGACTGAAATCATGCTAATGTTGCCTGTAGACTGGGAAGGAAGTTAGATGGACCCTATCATCCAGTATCTCTCCAAAGGCATACTGCCAGAGAAAAGAGTAGAAGCACATCGAGTAATAAAAAGATCAAAGAAATACAGCTGGTACAAGGATGATCTCTACCGTCGATCCAAAACCCATCCTTGGTTAAAGTGCATCCTAATCGAGGATGGTGACTATGTTCTGAGAGAGATCCATGAGGGGATTTGTGGAGCTCATGAGGCGAGCTCTAGTCTTGCTAGGAAAACGCTGCTATGGGGGTATTATTGGCCTACTATAAAGAAGGATGCTGAAGAGATGGTTCGCCTTTGTGTTAAATGTCAAGAGCATTCAACAGTCCCTCAACAACCTTCTAGAGAACTCTCCCCAATTGGTTGTGCATGGCCTTTTCAACAGTGGGGAATAGACATTCTTGGCCCATTCCCACCTTTTGTTCGACACGAGATTCCTCGTCGTAGCAATTAACCATTTCACCAAATGGATTGAAGCTGAACCTTTAGCGAGGATCACACTGAAGAATATAACCAATTTTTTCTTTAAATCTGTGATTTGCAAGTTTGGGATTCCAGAGACCATAATTTCAGATGATGGCAAGCAGTTCGATTCTGCCCAGTTTAGGTCCTTATGTCGGGACCTCCATATCGACCTTCGGTTCACTTCGGTGGCTCATCCTTAAACTAACGGACAAACCGAAGTGGCAAACTGAATTATCTTGCAGGGATTAAAGAAAAGACTGGATGAAAGGAAGGGACACTGGACTGACGAATTGTACAGTGTTCTTTGGAGTTACCGAACTACACCAAGAGAGCCTACAGGTGAAACACCATTCTCCCTCACCTATGGTTCAGAAGCAGTAATACCTGTGGAGATCGGCCTGCCAAGATTTAGGACAGAACGAGCGGGGGAGATTGATCAAGAAAGAGAATTAAGAGTCAACCTAGACTTGCTAGAAGAGAAAAGGGACCTCGTTAATGAAAGGATTGCAGCTTACAGGCAGAGAGCAGCCAAGTATCACAATCGCTGAGTTAAGGAAAGGATTTTCAGAGAAGGCAATCTGGTCCTTAGGAAAATAGAGATTGTTAGGGGTAATGCAGGCATAGGTAAATTACAACCTAACTGGGAAGGCCCCTACAAAATAGCAAAGGTTGTTGGACTTGGAGCGTACAAATTGGAAAATCACCAATGTGATGTTCTTCCTTGAACATGGAATTCGGACAACTTGAGGATCTACTATCAGTAACAGATCAGTCCTCTCTACCTTATCTTTTTCGATTCTTTTTTGTATTTAGTTAATCTTTAATTGTACTATGTTCACCACCTGAAGGCATATATTGATTATTATTATGTTTTATGAGATCAAGTTATTTCTGTATTTCAGAATATTAATAAATCTCCGATTTGGAAAAGATTGAAATCCAGAGTTCTCCAATTTTGTATGCTCCAATTTATTATTTATTTCGGTACTTATAAAAAAGAGAAGCCGCTCCAAGGAATAGGCGAACTTTACAGTTCGCCCAAGACTTCCTCTGTATAAGATCTCCAACAAAGAAAGGAATAGGCGAACTCTAAGTCCTCCCAAGACTTCCTATGTATATGATCTCCAAAAAGAAAGGGAATAGGCGAATCCTCTGTATAAGATCTCCAACAAATAAAGGAATAGGCGAACTCTAAGTCCGCCTAAGACTTCCTATGTATATGATCTCCAAAAAGGAAGGGAATAAGTGAACTAGAAGCTCGCCCAAGACTTCCTATGTATATGATCTCCAAAAAGGAAGGGAATAGGCGAACTTTACAGTTTGCCCAAGACTTCCTCTGTATAAGATCTCCAACAAAGAAAGGGATAGGCGAACTCTAAGTCTGCCCAAGACTTCTTATGTATATGATTTCCAAAAATGAAAAGATAGTTCGCCCCAGACTTCTTATATTAAAATATATATGGTTGAAGGAGAAGGAAGAGGCAAAATATAAATAAAAAATTACTTCATTGAATAACTCAAAAATTACAAGGCATTTTAAGCCTTATTGATAGAGATCAAGGTGGAATGATGGGATTCGAAAATGCACAAATCTGTTCAAAGTCATTCGAATCCATTTTGCAATGTCTATTGGGCTGTTTTGTTGTTCAAGCCCATTATCTATCGTAGAACTTCTTTTTATTAAGTTTATTTAGTGTTTTGGGCTGCCAATGTTATGTGTTAAGCCCAAGGTATGTTTAAATTATTTTATTTTTATGTTTTAAGTAGTTTTGGGCCTGTTTTCAAGTAGCTAAAAGCCCAATCCGAATTTATCTTTATTTTAAGTTAGAATAAGTTTAGTCCTATGGCCAAACACCTCGATTAGGGTTACTCTTTCCTTGTACCCTTATATATTCTGCCGTAACTCATGTAATGGGGAGATTATGAATGAATTAAATTTTTAAGAATTTTCTTTCACTTGTGAGGAATTTCTTCTTGTTCTTTGTTAAGAACTCAAATCTGAACTTATCAAGGCAACTTGTGGCGTTCAACTTAATAGCTCTGGTTCTTTTCAACAGGTTTGAAAACGGGTCAAGCTT
>CATKHJ010004322.1:0-23395 GCA_949750685.1 Vernicia montana | reverse complement strand
CATCCATATGTGAGATTATATGATTAATTGCTTATGTGACATTGCATTAGCATTTTCAGCATTCGAATGGCACGTTATATTGATAACTATATAATTCATTGAGTTGAACGCTCATTCCTGTTCACCAATTTTTCCCAGGTTGCAGGTTGCAGGTTGAGCTTGAGAAGTACAAGTTTATGTTGAGTTATTCCTGCTATTGTTCTTCGGCAGTGAAATGTATGTTATTATTCAGATATGTAATTAATTTTATATTATGTTACATTATTAGTACTCTAGCACTCCGCATTGTTATTTTATTAAATGTTAAGTTTTGAAGTAACCAGAGGTTCCTCATTATAGATGTTATAATATTTATGTTGAGCATGAACCTGATGATGAGATTGATATTAATGATGTCATTGAGATAAATGCCTTGAGTGACATTAATGTGAATTAATGAGAAAATTGATGAGATTGAAATGATAGTCCTGAGTGGCTTTGATATGATATTTTACCAGGTTCTGTTTAACAGGTGGGCCCATAGCCCTTGGTTTGTGACATTTACAGCTGTCACTTTGCAGTTTTGTCGTTTATTGAGCAGTCAGGCTTACTACGGGTTCCGGAAGCCTTAAACTTTCCCGTTCCCTAGTGCCGGTCACGTGCCTTCGGGTTCGGGGCGTGACAATATTAGTTTTGAATCGGTACTGAATCACTCGATATATACTGATACGACCGTTATTTAACGTTACAAGCGTGACATATCAGTACAAAATAATAATAATAATAATTATTTATTTTTTTTAATTTTATTAATTAAATTATGAATATTATTTAAAAAGATTATTATTTTATATTTTTCATATATTTTTTTATATTTTATTAGTGTAAATTATTAATATATTGTTATTTACATTATTTATAAAAGAGTTCTTTTTTTTAATGTCTTTAGAACATTATTGATAATCTTGATAAAAGTCATTTTTTTTATAAAAAATTTTATTTGTAGACGTAAATTATTGATTGAATTTTATATTATAATTATATTTGTTTTTAAAAGAGCGCAAAACAACCAAGATTCTCAATGATACTTTTTTTTTTGTGGCGATTAATTAATTTTGTGGTTTTTTTTTTTTTTTTTTTCATATTGCTTTATTTGCTTAGAGTATGATGAAATTTTTTTTATCATCTTATTCATATTGAATAATGTGATTTTTTTCCCTTATGAATTAATAAAATAATTTTGATTTATAAAAAAAAATTAAAATTTTTAAGTCATGACGACAATATTCTATTAGAAATTTATGTAATTTAATTATTATTATTATGCATTATTTATAAATATGTTATGTAATTTGAGTTTTTATAATTTAGATTATGTTTATTAATTTAATGTATTATATTTTGAATGTTACAGTCTATTTTTTATTGATTTGGATTAATTTGCTAATATTTTTAAAAATTTACGGTAATAATGATCGATTCGATCCGATTCAGTTCAATTCCGTTACATTAATTTTAATATCAATACAATATGTAAGATCGTTATTTAAAACCTGCAGCAGATCCTCACTTACAGACCTCTATAGACAAAGTACTACTCCTAGTTTATTATTAACGGTGGGGATGTGTTAATGTTAAATTTAAATTACTTAAAAACACAAAGGGCAAAAGAGTCCTAAAAATTAATTTATAACTCGTATTTTCCTATTGCGAAGACAAAGGACAAATGTCTCTTTACATTTGATTGGCCACTACCTCCCACGTTATCACGTTTCAGATTTGTTAGCCTTCTCCTTCCCCATTAAGTCACCCCACAAGGCCACAACAACTAAAATATAAAAATTCAGTGTTTGAAAATTAAAAATCAAAATACCTCTGCTCTGCCTCTTGTCACATGCTTGCCAAGTGCCTCTCTAGTCTCTACTGCCACTTGGGCCCCACTTACCTTACCTGGCATCAACTCTGCATGGGCCCCCCACTACTTGTACATAAGCGCGTGCTATGCACTTTCAATCCCCACGATTGAAAAATTCTTGTGGGGTCTTCTCTCTGGCTCTTTACTCTTTACAAATACACAACAGCTTCTGCTTACTCTCTCCCTCCTCAGCTGCAAAATTCGTTTATTTTTTTTTTCTTTCTTGTGTTTGCTTTTGTTGAGTTTTCACTGTGGTACCTGGGGCCCTAAAGCTGCAAATCCAGCAATAATCCAACTGGTGTTGCTATCATTAAATCTTAACCGAGCAGCAAACACCCCATTTACTCAAATCATTAAAAACTTCCCCACTAGTCGTTGCTCTGTGTCAATTTTTTTTTAGGGCTTTAACTATGGCAGAGAGTTTAGATGACGGCGAGTTTTGGCTGCCTCCTCAGTTTCTCACTGACGACGATATTTTCATGGATAACAAGAAGAATAATAGTGAAAATACTAATCTTAATAGTATTTGTAAAGATGGGTTTGGCTTTGAAACTGAGTTTGCTAATGCTAAGCCTTTGTTCCCATTTGAGTTTCCTTATGAGTTTGGGTGTTTTGGAGTCTCTTCGGATCTTAGTTCTCCGGTTGAGTCCGTCGTCGGTTCTACCGAAGAGAGTGATGAGGAGGATTACATCGCTGGTATAACTTGCCAAATGGCTCGCTCTTCGCTTGAAGACAAATTCAGGGGAAACGACTTGGCTTCCCGTAAAGAAATTACTGAGGTATTGCCAAATAGTCTGTGTTATATGTTTCCTTACTTTAATTGTGCTCTTTTATTTTGCTTTATATGAACTGATTTGAGGTTTTTTCTTTTTATGTACAGGGTTGGGTTGTCTCTGGTTCACCGCAATCAACGCTTTGTGGGGTTGGAAATGGATGTGGGTGCAGGCAAGGGTCTAGCCGTGGAAGTCCAAATGGATCCTCCAGAGTCTCCTCACCGCCGGCCACATGTGATTTGCTTTATGCTGCTGCAGGTGAAGTAGCAAGACTGAGAATGAACGAAGAAGGCTATGGCTTCAATAGTCATAACAGAGGCATCTTAGGTCCACCTCGAAAACCCTATCCAGTCTCTGTTCCGTTGAAAAACTCAAACCATGATATTGGTTTTTATCCGGAGCAGTCGCTTTCTTACCAGAAGTTGCAGGAATCTCAAGTAAATTCTCAAACTCTTATTATTTATCTTCGATATGTTATAGTTATAATTTTGTCAAATATTTATGGGGTTCTGTTTGTTGTTTTGCAGTTTCTGCAGCTGAGACAGCAACAAATGATGAAGCAACAGAACTCTAGTGTTTGGGGAGGGCAAAACAAGGGCGTTGGACTGTACCAACAGCAACAAACTCAACCAGTGGTCCACACCAGAGGGAGGAACTTTGGCAGACCCATGGGTTTGTCTCCCTCTGCTTGGCCTTCTCTACAACAAGCCCAGCAACAACAGCATCAAGGCAGGTCTGGTATGCGTGCTGTGTTTCTGGGCAATCCTGGTGGCAAAAGGGAGTGTGCTGGAACTGGAGTTTTCTTACCTCACCGAATTGGTACCCCTACTGAAACTCGCAAGAAGCCAGGTTAATTTACCCCCTTTTTTTCCTGTTATTTTTTTTTTGTACTGCAGTTCATTATTATTATTGTAATTATGATGTTTAACCCTTCCCAATGCTTATGGTTCGTTGGAACGAAATTTTGCATTTATATTAATTGTTTTTGCTTTTACAGATCTGGATACTCTTTTAAGAAATTGTAATCTTGGCTTGATACTAATTAAGATTTTATTATTTTCTTAATAGCTTGTTCTACTGTTCTAGTTCCAGCCAGAGTCGTGCAGGCCTTGAACTTGAACTTGGAAGACATGGTTAGTCAGCCACAGTTTCAGCCTCGTTTTAATGGGAATTTGAACTCGGTCCGTGGTATGTGATTTTAATTTTGTATTATAGAGCGATTTGATTCCTCTTGAACGAGTAAATATGTTTTAGACAGGAAGATTTGTTGTTTGTCTAATTGTTGAATTGTTTATTTTCAGAGAATGCAATGAGGCTTCGTAATAGGAATCCTGTTCCCTATCAAAGGCTTAACCTCAGGCCACAACCAGAAAGTGAAGTGAGATTACCTCAGGAATGGACTTACTGATCTGACCCATAATTTTCTCATCTGGGCTTATACTAATAGTCATGGTCTTTTTCTTGGTTTTTTTAGGGTTTTAGGAAAGTGAAAGGAAGATGAAGGTTTAGAAGAAAGTAAAATAAGGAAAATTGGATATAATAGCAACTTTAGTAATAGTATAAACAAAATAGTGGACAAGTTTTGAGGAGGAGAAGAAAAGGAAGAACAAGTTTTTTGGGATAGAATTAGGGGAAATAATTTTTATTGTTTCAGGAAGTGATATTATGAATGAAGATGATAATATGCTAGCGGCAGCTTTTGTTCATTTTGTTGGGCTCAATGGAGATTTTAGGGAGTACTTTTGGTTTTAGGTTTTGAGAGTCGGATAACAGCCAGTCAAAAGGAGAAAGAAGATCAGCAAGCAGCAGTTCAAATTTTATTATGACTTTCATCTTCCTTCTTTTATGCTACCATTACTATTTACCAAATTGCATTTGGTGTGTGAGTTTTTGTTGTAGTCTCCCTGTACACCTAAAAAGTCCAAATGGCCATCAAGTAATAAATAATGAAAGAGGGAAATAGATTTTTCCAATTCAATTTTCTTATATAATTAATTTCTACTATTTAGTAATAATTTCCGATTGGCAATTGGAATTTTCAAAAGCATGAAAATTCTTTTTTGAGCCATGTGCCTGTCCTTTCTTTCCTTTCAAGAAAGTAACTTAATAGATGATGAGCTGATGCTTTTTTTTTTTATTTGCCAAATGATGATGAGCTAATGCTTGTAAAAAGTAATTAGATGAGCCGCATTTGCTTAATTAAACTTTTGATTATGTTTAATTAAAGAAAAAAAAAAGGGGTGAGATTGACAAGGGGTACAGAGGAGATGTCAATTTCACATATATAAATATATATATAGCTTAGAAGCTAAGTATCTTCTGCCTAAAATCTGAGAATTGAACATCACATATTTTGATTCAAAAAAAAAAAAATCACATATATGATTAAAAAAAAAAAAAAAAAAAAAACTTCACATACTCATTTTCTCTAAAAAGAAGCCGGCTTTAAAGTGGGCCTATGCGTGTGCTTCTTTTGTACAGTTGTTTATCCATAAAGTGTTCTTTCTTTGAAGATTTTTTCTCTCTCTCTCTCTTTCTCTCTCTCTCGTCTCTACGTAACATACCTTTCTTAGCGGAAGAGCCGTTGCTTTCCCACCGTGGTCAGGCTTTAAGCTGTACGGCCAGCACGCTCTGTTTTGTTGCCGGCTAAGGTGTTTGTTTCTGTGACTCTGTGGAGTCACGTGGTGCGATTGGGGAACGCAATTTTGTATTTTCTTGTGTTTTGGGCGATTGGGTACCCAGAAAATTTATTATTATTATTTTTTATTTATGGAAGGTATAATGTGACATGCACTATACAATAGATAGCAGCATCTTTTTATAAGTAAAATTTCACCTAAGTACGGAAGTGTAGAGCTGTTCAAATTGCGGGTGAAGAAGAATTTAATTTGACTTGATTTTTTAATTTTAAGTTTGAATTTGGCCATGTCCGATCATATAAGCTTATTATTTTGATCAATCCAGTTGGCATAAAAAAATATATAATTTTTTATGTGTAAATTTTTTTTAGACGGATCTCAACAAAATGAAGTTTTTAAGTCTCTGCAAAAAATAATAGGGCTTTTTTGGATTCGAACTTGAGCGTCCAAATTTAAATTTTTTCAGGTGGGATTAGACAAATCAAGCGGGTACCAAAACTCATAAATAAGTTTACGGAGGAGGACTTAAACTTAAGACTTTTTGGCCTCAAGAGTAATGCATTTATCATTTGAGGCCTCAAGTGTAAATTTTTTTATTTTATTTTATTTGTTGTTTGTGGCGGTGGTGGAGAGTGTTGGCGTGCGTTTGTTTCGCGTTACAGTTGTGTTCTGACTTAGTCAGGTAGGTGTGTCATGATTCTTCCTTTTTTCGTTTTTAATTTATTTTTTTAATGCTTAATACACGTTCATTTACACAATGTTTTGTTTGTGGGTTCACAAATTAGACATTTCTTTACACTACCATGGGTCAAAATGAAAATCAACAAACATATTTATAGTACATAAAAAAATTAATTGACCCATTGGTAACCAATATTTTTCTTTAATTTAATGATTCTATTTAAAAATTATAATTAATTTTTTTTAAAAAAATATAATAGAAATAATTAAGTAGTAATTAATGTTTTTAAATTCGGTCTAATCTTAAAATCGATGATGACAGAGGGTCGCAGGTCAGAGATTCAATTGAGATCAAATTAAAATTTTAAATATTATATATTATATATTTATATGTTAAAAAAATGTAATATACGTATAATTAAAATTAATAAACGATATTAGAGTAATTAATGAATATTACTTAAAAAAAAATATGAATTTGAAATTATTACTTAAAAAAAAATATAGTAAATTAACTTATTAAGTGGTCATTTTGAGATCCAAATTTAAGTCGGTTATACTATTCGGCAGTGGGAGATTTACTCGAATTTATATTATGTTATGTAAGAAATATAAATTTAAATATTCATGTGCTCAACATAATGAATAAGTGAAGGATAATTTGAAACTACAATTGTCATTACCACAAACCCACAATTACAACTGCCATTACCACAACCCCTCGCCACCACAACCACGACCAAAACACCCACTATCACCTTTGCCGCTGTCGCCACCCCTGCCACCACCTCCTCCCATAGGCATTATTGATCCTATTACCATATTACACCTTCCAAATCCAATCAACCATACTGCAATCCCTCCCACAATCCTCTTCACCAAAGACCCCGCCGCTTCTCTTCTCCACAACAATCTCTGCTGATTATTCTATGACGCATTCCAATCCACCTCTCCTCAACTGTAACTCGTAGTCCTCCAATTCCTTCTAGTAATCACAAATCTCTACCTCTCCCGCGTCCCTCTCCAAAAACCATTAGCCGGATTCAAAGCGATTTTGCTAGCTCTCTATGCACATGGAACGACATCACCTAACGGCCAAGCCATAACCCTAAATGTACTAGACCTATCAAATTCAAGTGTTTATCATGAAATCAAAGAAACATAAAAAAAAAAAAAAAATTGCAACATATTTGAATCTAGCAATAATTTCTCCAAGTTTAGAACCTCATGGAACAATGGGATCTACAATAACAGCAAGAATTGTTGGTGTTACTTTAGAATTATATTTTAGCAAAATATCAATTTTGCCAATTGGGTCTAAAATCAAAGTGGTTTTGCTAGCTCTATATGCTTTTTTTTTTTTTTTTTTTTTTCATATTTATTAATTTTTTTCAAAAGATATTTTTAATTAGAATTGGGTTCCACAATAATTGGTCAAATGCCACTCATTAAAAATAATATTTTTTTTTATTAAAATTTAATGTTATGTCAGATGAGACCGATGGTATTAGAGTGTTATCCTTAATTACTAACAGAGTAAACTATAGACCTCAATATGAAAAAAAAAAAAAAAAAAAAAAAATCATTTATCCTTATTTATAAATACACAGAATCACATTATACTTTTTTAAAATTCTCCCCATTTTTTTTATGTGAAACTTTGTCCAATGTCCATGCATAGAAAGTATCCTAAATTCAATGGTTGTTCAACCAACCAACCAACCAACCAACCAACTAAACTAACTTTGGAAAAAAAAAAAAAAAAACTATTACTCCCCTCTTATAATAAATCACACAAATTATGACAATAACTACTATTTGTTGATGAAGCTAATGACGTACAGTGAATTAAGGTTATTGTATTTATTTTTTTAAAATTGTTAGGGTATTGTTGGGAGATACTTTTAGTTTGTTTTTTGTTTTTGTATTTTTTTTTATGCAAGATACTTTTAGTTCTGAAACTTCAAATATTATAAAATACAATTTTATGTTAGAGTACGACATTGTTTCTAGCAAACAAGAGGCATGTAAAATATCTAAAGAGGCTACTCAGAAAGTTGATTTGATTAATAAGAAAATTTGCTATTTTTTTTTAATTAAGTTTTGATTTTCGAAATTAATATTTATGAGGTAATTTTTAAATGTATAAATCGAGTGTGAGGTGTGTCTTTGAACTCGTTTACAGAGGAGATTTAATCTCGGTTGACCTATAAATTGGTCCTATAATATCTCTAACTGACAATATATATATATATATAAAGAAACCTTATTTAACATGATATTTGATAATATGATTCAACAATAAAATTTAAAATTTAAAATTATTTAATAATGTGATTTAACTTTTTAAATATTTTTTAATATCTCTTATATTATTATTGAACATTTAAGGGGTATTTGGTATTACTGCGCTTTTTTATTTTTTCAAATTTTAAAAAAATAAGTATTAGAAAATATTTTTAAAAAAATTATTATTTTTTATTTCCTTTATATTTATCCAGAAACATTTTAAAAACATTTCAATTTTAACTTTTCTCTAAAACTCGTGATTAATTAACTTAATTAAACATTCACCAAACACAAATTTGTGTGTAATGAAACCTTGTAATTAAATTAGATAAGATGAGTGTGAGCTCAAAATAGCAATTAATAATTGAATAATTTTTTTTTTCTAACAAACCTAATTGAAACGACCTCTTTCTGCCTTTTTTGGCCTTCTTTTTCTGTTTTATAATTCTTTGAACAAAGGCATATGGCTCTTGATTTGTCTATTAATTTCGTGAAGATAATAATAATATTGGATAGTAAACTTCTGATAAAAATTCTGCTGGATTGATGGATTTCGATTCATATCATTGCATAATGCCAATTAGTAATTATAATCATTGATGTCAGGCGGGTGGTTAAGAAAATTCTGTGTTACATCATTTTGATTATTCTGCTAATAATAATTTTGTTTGATTACTGATAATACAAAATCATTATTAAAGCTAAACGCGTGCAAGTTTCAAAATTTTGTGTAAGATTCCATTTTGCTAACGTTAATATTTGTTTGCTTTCAATATTTCAATTTCTTTTTGCAATTCACAAACAAAGAAATCAGGATTAGATATTTCTACGCGGAAAATTCTTATGTATTTTTGGTGGGTTTATTGAATAAATTTATCCTACATTTTATATCTTTTTGCAATTGTATCCCATTTTCAAAAAATAAATAATTTTACCCTAATTTGAAAAAGTTATTGTAATTGTATCCAAAAGTCAAAATTGAGAAAAAAAAAATAAAAGTTTTTTGAATAAATCTACTCCAAATTTTAAGTCTTTTTACAATTTTATCCCCTTTTAAAAAATATTTAATTTTATCCCAATTTAAAAAATTCAGTATAATTGTACCCAAAAATGAAAATTGGAAAAAAATATTTTATTCTTTTCTAAATAAAATAAATAATTTTTTCATTTTGTTCTCTCTTCATGTTATAAAATTGTCTATTTTCTTAAAGTTTTGCCATATCAAATAAAAATACATCTGTCAGAAATAGTGCGGTCAAATGTTCACAGTAAAACATGCATCTATCAACAAAATTTTAATGAAATTTAAATTTATTACACTTATTTCAGACATTTTCATTCTTATATTAAATAAAATGAAAGAAATTCTTACCTATATACTACTTGCACAACAGAAAGATAGGAAGGCTTGACTGTGGTAACTAGGAGTGAGCAAAACCGAACTGAAACTGAAAAATCGAATCGAATTGACTGGTTTGATTCGATTCAATTTGATTTTTTGAGTATTTCGGTTTGATTCGGTTTTTAAAATAGAAAATCGAATTAAATTTCGGTTCGGTTAGATTTTTATTAAAAAAATTTTGGTTTGAACCAAACCGACCGAAATTTTATTATATATAATAATTTTAATTTATATATATAATAATAATAATAATAATAATAATAATAATAATAATAAATATATATATATAATTTATTATAATAAAAAGTTAGTTAAATCAAAAAACCAAACCAAATTAAACCAAACCAAAGTCAACCCAACCCAACCATATAATATATTATATTATATATAATAATTTTAATATATATATATATATATATAAAGAAAAAAAAACAGTGAAACCGATAAATCAAATCGAACCAAACCGAACTTTTTCGGTTCGATTTTTACTATAAGTTGGGTTCGATTTTTAAAAAATATAATTTTGATAATTTTGATAATTTCGGTTCGGTTTGATTTTGAACCAAACCGACCGAATGCTCACCCCTAGTGGTAACAATGAAATTTCTGAAGGATTCACTAAAATCAACACAAAACCACTATACGTAGACCTAAAGATAAAGAGAGTAAATCAAATTACCTCGTAACGCAGTACAAGTTAGTCCAACTTCTAGTATTAGCATCTCAAGTGTGATGCCTCTAATTCGTCTATAGAGTTTCGTATGATCAAACTTGTTTCGAGTGGTGGGACTTGAATCCCACATTGAAAGTATGTAATTTAAATAAAAATTATATGAACTTTGGGCTTTCTAATCCCTTGAGTTAGCTTTTAGGGTGTGACTTTCTTTAAGGTTAATATCACTGAATTAAGTACTGTGCTCATGTAACAGAGAATTACTGATGCTAGACAATATTACAATAGTAAAGAGAATGATACTCCAGTAGTTAAATTATCCAGCTGATAGGCAGGCTTCAATTCTTTAGGCTTGAAAAATGGTCTTTGGAGCTGGTAAAAACCACAAGTTTAATTAAGGAGGTCCCCCTATTTCAGTAATTGTGTGATGCGAATCAATTAATTGATTTTTAGTTTTACTGGGTCAAAGTTGGCTTAATTTGATGAGCCCAGGCCTATCACCATTACTTTACTCACAAGATTTGTAAATTTCAAATCTGAAAATTAATGTTTAGAAGGATAGAAAATGTAACATATTTATAATTAATTCTCTACTGTGAAAGACTCATCAGTTTGAGGTAGTCAAACGTGGCTACTGCTCATCCTGTAGAATAGGTCTATCAATACTTGTTCACCTTTTTATTTTTCGTAGTTCTTAGGAGATAGTGAAAATTTTCATGAACAGTGGATGAAAAAATCCCACTTGAGAGATGAGATTTATTACACTTTAACAGGGTAGAGGAAGCCAACTCATGGATTGGCTAAAACGTCTTTAGCTTATTGGGCCTTTTCCACATGCAGGCGAGACAAGCTGTGGTACTTCAAACATTTCAGCACGAAATGATAGAAATAGAACGGCCGTTCGTTTTTTTGTAAACTGTCAAGTTGTGAAAAATATCGGAGCAACGGGAAGAATTGTTAATGAAACTAAGGATGGCAACGGGTCAGTTTGGAATTAATTTTGCAAAATTTGAATTGACTGTTTAAAAATAAAAATATCCGTCTGGCCATCCGCCTTGCTTTGAGGCAGCAAGAGTAGGATCAGGTCAACTAATACTCGTTTTTATGTTTTATTTTTAAAAAAAAATTTAGTGTTATTTTCTTATATATATTTTTCTATAAATACATACAATATAATTTATATTTTACATAAAAAAATAAACTATAAATTAAATATATACAATATTAAAAAAAATAAAAAAAATATATTATATATATATATAATGGAGACGAGTTATACCATTACTTGTACTCGATTTAAATCTGACTTAAGTTTAAATTATAAAATTTGCTTTTTCTTATTTACTAAATGGGGTAAGTCGAGTTAGGTATCCGATGAAGAAAATAAAATTACCATCCTTAAATAAAACGATCAAAAATATAAAAGAAAAACGACGAATAGTTATTTTATGACTTTGGTCTTTTTTGTAGGTAAGAAAAAACAGTCGAAATAAACCCCCAGTCGTAATCTTACTCGCATTTAATGGTTTATTAAGGTTGGAATGTCAGGTTTTAGTCTTTGGAAGAGTGAAATCAAGAGCAGCCATTCTCTTCAGTAGACCTTCTTCTCCCAATGCTCTCAATGCACCTATGCTTTGTTTTCACTCTTGACTCTCTCTGAATTGTATAACAGCTGTTCAATGTATAATGCACTTTACATATCTACTTTGAATCAGGGGCAGAACTACTCAACAGGGTAGGGGGCCATGGCCCCCAAGCTTTGCAAAATTAAATTTTATACCCATAGTTTTTAGTACACTTTTTTAAAAATATATATAATGGACCCCAATTTTTTATTATGTTCAATTGTTCATAATTGTTCAAATATAACTTGTTGGCCAGAGAGGTCCTTTGACTAGCTAGAATGGTGTGACCATATATATATATATATATAAAATTCAACAACCAATTAAGTAAAGAGAGCATTGCAAATTATAAAACCTGAATCAATTATCTAGATTTTCATAAATCATTACATATTAATCTTTAATTAAAGACAAAAATAACACCACCAAACATAGATATATTAATTTTTAATTGAACTTCACTCATTAGAAACAATAAACACCGAACTCTTACTAAACAAGCTGTCAAAATATCAATGGACTTTATAGCTTAGATGTAGTAATATCTTAGAGCTGTTATATTAGTTCTAGCTTTAAAGCCAGATGATTTTAGAAACGATTTTTTAGCTGGTTGTGCTCCCTCTTTTTTCATTTTATTTAGTACTCAACTGAAATTAAAGCATTTCTAAACACAACAATTAATACTAAAAATAGATGAAACAAGAGAGTGGAATGATGACTAACCTTTAGCTTGTGATGGTGATGAGTTCTTCATTTTGCAAAATAGATAGTGGTTATAATTTAAGAAGACGATGAGATTATATAAATAATATAAGAAATAGGGTTTAAAAAAATAAATTAAAAAAAAAAAGCATGTCGGATTCGAAGGTTAGAAAAAAAAAAAAAAAAAAAACGATGTAGTAAACCCGTGTTTTCCAATAAACAAATGTGCCTACTTTATTAAGGAAAATAATAGAAAACTACTAAAAGAAGTTTTCTTATATTTGTTATAAACTTGGAAAATTTAGAAAATTATTTTTAATTGTTCTATTTGGAAAATAATTCTAACTAAACACTAATTTTTATTTTTCTATTTTCTTGGAATTATTTTCTAGAAAACAAGTCTTGTTTTTCATAATTAAACAAGACCTAGCTCGAGTGATAAAAACATTACTCTTGAGTTCAAATTCCCTCCTCCGTACTAAGTGAGATTTTACCTTTATGGAGAGTGTAAGAAGATAATCATCCTGTATTATGTAGCTCAAAGCCCATTGGGCCTTCCCATAAATTAAAAAAAAAAAAAAAGCCCTTACATATTTCTTATCTATTTTTAAAATTACAACTTCAAAATATAAAAGTTGTACATATCCCACAAACTTTTTATTTTTTATTTTTCATGTTTATTTTGGTCAATACAACTTTTAAAATTTAGTTTTGCCTGTCTTAAATTATAAAAAAACGATAAATTTTGAATTTTATTATTTGAAATAATTAAAAATTAAAAAGAGTATATTTATTTTCTAATCTTAACCTTATATAGAAAGAATAATGTTTAATTTAAATTTACTTAATTTGAGCTTAAAACTAAAAATATAAGATTTTAGTATTTAGTATGCATAGAAATGTTATATTTTCATTAAAGTCAAAATTTTAAACATGTGAACTCAATTTTTACTTTTCCTCAAATTATATATGAGTATGAGATATTAAAAAGAGGATATTAATATCCTTATCAGTAAATTAATATTTAGACAAATATAAAATTTGATGTATTATTTTTTATAAAAACAAAAATATAGTTTTTATAATTCTTATTAAAAATTTTATATTTTAAATAAATATATATACGTACTATATTTGTTAAGTACTATCAAAATAATAATTATATTTCATATTCGTTGATTATTATGAATATTTTTAATATATATACACATTAAAAATTTACCCTAAATTAATGGTATAACCTATTATTATTTTCCTCTACTATATGTTTTGCAATTTTTTAAAATCTAATCAAATATTGATAATTAATATAGATCCTTTTGGTTTCAAAAAAAAAAAATCTAATCAAAAATTTTTTTTTTGAGGGAATAAATAAAATATAATTATCTTATATTTGTAAAAAAAAGATTATTTCAAACCATGATATATAATTTAACACTTTAAAAATTATTTGACAGAAAACTGGTCAGATAAATAATATTGAATTTTGACATCATATGTTTATCCAGAAAGTTCAGTGTCCTCCTCAAGTATAACAAAAAGATAAAGCAATTTTACAGACGGCAATCGGCAAATACACAGACTTTAATTGTTTCTCTAACGTGAAAACACAAAAGACGACACTGGAAAAACACATAGCAGGCATCAAAAGATGCTCCTCGGAAACCAACAAAATAATTCAAAAAAGAAAGATAAAGAAAAGAAAACTAAAGAAAACATTGGAATCTAAGGCCAGACACCGCAACTCAAATATCTATTGTATCGTTTTATTTTGGAGAATTTATAAAATTTATGAATTGTAAATTAATTTTTTATTTAATTTAAAAAATTAAGTTATATTTCATAAATTTATTAAATTTTTCATACTCTAAAACTCTCAAAAATAAAAAATTTGAAAATCCACATGAGATATGGAATTTCGATTTTATGAATTTTATTCAAATTCATAGATTTTATTTTTAACTAAATTCATAAATTTAAAATCTATCATATCAAACTAAATCTAAAAATTCTTACCGAAAATAGAAAAATTAAGATTTAAGCATTTTTATTTTTTGTATTAATATACTTATATTTAATTATTAAATAACTAATTTAATTTTTTTCATATTAAGTTATATTTTAAAATTGATCCAAAAATAAAATTTTAATTTCAATAAACATATCTGTGATAGAGAAGGAAAAAAAAAACTTATTTGATACAAGTGCTTTATATATCAAAATGAACAAAGGAAATCAAACTTTGGGAATAGCAGCATCATGTCGGTTGGTGATGGCTAAAGCTCGAGCCTTGACAAGAAAAAAGCCGAATCCATGGCCAGCCACAGCAGCTATAAAGATTCCAAGATTGAAAGACATGACGGCAAGCATCACCATGTAAGCTAATCCCATACGAACTGCATAAACACTGGCTTGAGCAAACGCTTCCACAATAGGATTATTACCACTTAATTTAGCTTTAGGAGAAACAGATAACACCTCAATAGCAACAGCCAGCAAAAGCACAAAGAAAAAAGATAATAAGTACATGCCAAGACTATCTTCAGGCCATCTTGAGAATAAGATAATTGCATCTTTGCCCCAATAGAAACTCATGTGCATCACCGGCATGTACATTGAGCTCATGTTCATGTTCATGTTTCCATCGGCCGGAGTTGTTGGCATGTCACCCATTTTTGAGAGAATTTGAAGATCAGTATGTGAGAAATGTTATCAATGAATATTTTTTTTGGGGTGTATCAAATTTATATAAAACAAAATTAAGTAGGTGTAGGGTGACTTTCACAAGGACAAAAACAAGAACGAGGTGATGAAAGATGAGCAGGCGAGTTATAGGCGTGACCAATGTATACTTATTATCGTTTATTTTTTTTTTGAGTTTTGGAGTTTTTCACTTGCTGTTATTTTGTCTAGACTGCAATTCCTTTTTTTTTTTTTTTTTTTTTTTGCATGTAAAATAAGAATTAAAAAAGCTGGTAAGTGTTCACTGTTTACTATGTTAATTTATATATGTGGCTTATTTGTTTTTCTCCTTGTTTGTTAGGTGTTATCTCTTCAGCTTGCTTACCTCTCTCAGTCTCTCTTTCTCTCTCCTGCCTTTTACCCTTAATTTGTTTATTTTTGAGTTATTTCAAAAAGATTATTTTCGTATGAGGCCTCTTGATTAATTGCAATTTTTTTTTTATTGAGAATTCAATATTTTCAAGTCAACTATTCAAATAATATTTTTGAGTGTTATAAAAAAAAAAAATCAAATTTAAGACGATAAGGAAAATAACAAGCTTTTTTATCCATCAAATTAATATTTAAGGTTTACAGTTGATTTTTAATATAATTTCAAATATAAATTTTCTATATTAAATGAAATCAAAATTAAAAACTTAATTATCATGCAAAATTGAAAATAATATAAGTGTTGTCTCCATAACAATAGTAGGAGTTGGAATCCTCATCTACAAATATATATTATATTGATATAGCTATTGAATAGAAGAGAGAATTGTTGATTTACCATTCGATTATAAGTATTATTCACACAGTCCCCATTATTATTATTATTATTATTATAATTAAAAGCAGATATAATTTGTATCCTTCAACCAAATTCAGAACTTAATATTTATCGGAGGAAGATCCCGTTTCTTCTCCGATTTATTAAAAACCTTTCTCGCAAAAAGCGCGAATCCAACGGCATGCCCACCCACAGCAGCAAGAAATATACCGCCATTAAACGACACAACGGCAAGCATCACCAAGTAAGACAGTCCAGAACGCACCGCATGCATTCCGGTCCGGAAAAATCCGGCGGCGACCTTGTTAGTCCCGGGCTTGATGATGCTGCAATAATTGAACCACTCTACGATCACTGCGAGAGTGAAGACGAAAATCAAGGCCAAAGCATACATGCCGGAGCTAGAACCGGGCCATCCTTTGAAAAGAACTTCGGTTTTGTGGCCCCAGACGAAGGTCATATGCGTGATCGCTTTGCGGTGGACGTGAATTCCGGTGGTGTTCCAGGCCGATGTTATTGAGGATACGGTGGTGGTGCCGTGGTGTGGCATCATCGTTTCCTCCACCATTTCTGTGGTAGTTTACGTTTAAACAACGGCTCAATTTTTCTCTAGGTTTTGTAATTGTCTACTCCCGATTACAGGGTTATATAAATTATGGATGAAATTCCTTGCTTGTTACTTGTACTTTTGTGACATATTTACCGCTTTCTTTCCTATAATCAAGAACAAAGGCTGGTAAAGTCAGAAGGTTCTGCAGGTACAACCATATATAGCAGGGAGTTTCGCTGTTACGGCTGCGTTTTGGGCATTCTTTGAAGGGGGGAAATTTTTAATTTGGAATTGTTTGGTCAGAAATATGCAATGACTGGTGAGGAAGCAATCTCTGGAAAAATGGTACAGAAATTCGGTAGGGCCATGGAAAGATTTAGCAGCAATATTTTTCTCCTTTTATCAGACAGCAGCACCTCTGGTTCTATTCTAATATTTTGCTTCTCAGGTAAGCTTGCAGTGATTCAAATTCTTTACAAACCCCCCCTTTTTTTTTTTAGTTTATTTAATTAAACGGCAATTTCATTTGTGCCATAAAAAAAATGTAATTTCTATTTACAAAGCTTTTCCTTTTATTTTACTCACCTCGTCCTAAATATATAGGTTCATTTTTTTTTTGATTGTTCTAAAATATAAGTCTATTTCCTTTTTTAAAACATATTTACTCTCTTAAATTCCTAATTTACCCTTATTTAATACTATCACATAAATCTTTTCAATTTATTATATGAGTATTAATTAAATTAAATTAATTGAGGGGTATTTTTGAAAAGTTAAAACAAAAATCATTATTTAAATTATATTAACTCACTTTTATTAATATGTGTAAAAAAAAAAAAAAAAGCCTGTATGTTTAAGACAGAGGAAGTATTATTTATTTCACTTGCATCTAACTGAGACATTGTTTGGAGTCCTTATTGGAACTAGTTTCTAACCCGCGTATTGCGCAGGCTATAATTACTTTTTTTCTAAAATTTTTAATGAAGAAATTGCTATAATTTTGAATTGTGTATGTATCTTTTCTTCTGTGTGTGTATTTGTATGTATATATATTTTAAAAAAAAAAATTGAATATTGTTTTTCTATATTTTTCATTTTTCTATGTTTTTCCATTTTATTTCATAAATAAATGATCTAAAAATCCTAAGAATCAATTTGGATCCATATAATTTGAAATTTCATAATAATATAAGATTAATTCTGATTTTTGTGATTAAAAATATTCTATTAAATTTAAATAAAATACATTTAAAACACTATGTTATAATATAATATAATAATAAATTAATAATCAATTATGATGCAATTGGTTAATGAGAATAATCAATAATCATGCAATTGGTTAATCAGAAGATTAATGTAATTTATCCTTTTATTAAGATAAAATATTAAATTCATGTTAAGATAAAATATTAAATTCATGAGATACATGTTGGAAGTGAAAGTGAAATCTCTAGATTGAATCCAATTTAAATTTTCATTGAATAATCCCAAATTCATAATAAGTGTGTGTGCATGATCACAATACAAAAATATATTTGAAAATGATTAACAATTAAAACATCTAGGACAGTGACAAAAATCTATCTAAATAAGAGATATTATTTAATTAAGATAGATTATTAGGGTTTAGTAGATTCTTAATTCAAATCAAAATATATCACTTAAATTATTCTAATTTTTTTAAAAAATAAATATAGAAAATATAATATTTTATTTTATGTAAGATATTGATTATAAATATATAATTTTTATTTTGGTAGGATATATTATTAGTTTGCAATATTATTTTTATTTCAATCTATATATATATATATATATATATATATATATATATATATATATATATATATATATATATTTTCCCAGTAAATTTGATTATGGTGTAAGCCAAAAACAAGATTATGGGTTAAAATCTTAGGCTTAACAAATAAATGAAACTTTAATATGCGGTGACAGAAATATCATATGAAAGTAAACATATAATCCAAACATATTTAAAATTGAAACCTTTGCATATGAGCCAAAAGAGTTCTATATAAATTGCATATTAAAGACAAAAATAAGAAAAAAAAAAACGTGTAGAAATTAAAATCATGTTCCATATCAAATATGTTGTCTTATCATGAATAAAAATTGCCTCCAATAGTCTAAGAACACACACACACACACATATATATAGGATCTTAATTATTTTCTCCTATAAATAGATAAATAAGAGGCCTTTAGATCCCCACCTCAAGACTAGGAATGACAATGGGGTGGGGCAAGGCAGATTTTGAAATTCTCGTCTCTGCCCCATGAACAGTTGGAACAAAGGCGGGACGGGGTAAATCGGGTTCGGGACGGGGACGGAAATCCCCATTTATTTTTTTATAATTTTATTAATATTAAAACTTCATAATTTATATATTTTGACAAAAATCTTATACATATTTATGTTAAGTTTTATATATTATTAATTAATATTTAAATAATAATAATAAAATTAAATACTTAGTAATATAATTTTAAAGAAAACTAATAATTTATATATATATATATATATATATATATATATATATATATATATATATATGAAATTATAATAAAAAATACATATATATTAATTTTATGAAATCGGAGCGGAGCGGGGAGACTCAATTCCATCCTTGTCCCATTATCATAAATGGAGTGGAGATTTCCCGTCGGATTCGGGACGGAGACGGATTCTTTGTCGAGACGGATCTAGTTTTGCCATATCTACTCAAGACTCTCTCTCTCTACCTGCTTTATTTTTTCTGTCCAAATCAATTCTGGAGATCCCTTAATTCTGTTTTTTTTAGTTTACATGTCCTATTTCTCACCTTTATATCATGAACTTTCAATCATAGGAAATAAGTAATTTATTCATTTTCAAATGGCATCCTCTGCTGGAAAAATGGCACAAAAAGTTGTATCCGTACTCTATCATCGAGCCGGAAAAAATAATTCCCATGTCGTTTATTTCATTTTCCCACTTCCTAACCCTTTAGATCTAAGCCAAACATACAGCCAATATTACTAATTTCTACAATCATTCTCTTTTTCTATGACCCAACAAGTTCCAAAACCATTTTTCGTTGATGAATGACCAAATAAATGGGTTCCTGGTCATATCTGTTTGTGAAAAAAAAAAAAAAAAGAAAAGAAAAAAAAGAAACTCAAGCAAATTAAAATGGTTTGATTAATTTTAGAATTTACTGGACTTATTGATTAATTTTGAATTGTTTAAAATTATGGGTCAGCATGATAGTACAAAATATTATTATTTTATATAATTCATTATTAAAGAGTGATCATAAAAAATTTAATGGACTGAATCTAAGTATTATAGTATGTATTTTTAAATTTAAGAGTGGGCTA
The DNA here is from genome assembly GCA_949750685.1 of Vernicia montana. Taxonomy (NCBI): domain Eukaryota; kingdom Viridiplantae; phylum Streptophyta; class Magnoliopsida; order Malpighiales; family Euphorbiaceae; genus Vernicia; species Vernicia montana. The sequence goes on along the minus strand of CATKHJ010004322.1, from coordinate 3,272 downwards.
AATCTTAATTGAATTTTGATTTTTATATTAGGGTTATGATGGAAGAACATTAATTAGGTTCCTATATAAATATAGGCTATCTCTTCTTTTTTTTATCTACGCAATGTATAATTTCTATCCATTAAGAACCAACTGATGCTTGTAGAATAAGAGAGAATATGGACATATGTACGTGGTTGATTGTATTATTATTTCAAATTGATTAATCAAGTTTGTTTATGCGAGAATTATCTGAATCATTGTAAGTCAATTAATTTATTATAATTAATGTGATTTTAATTTATGTATGTGTATCTTGAGTTAGTAAAATCTAACTGTATGATGAGTTGCTCCTCCTTAGGGATGGTGACATTAAGTAGTCCATTCTCAAAACAAGTTCAGTCTCATTAAGTAATTTGGTATTGATAGGCAATCTATAGCTTCTCAGGAATTCAGTGTTGTAGCTCACAACATGCCATTTGTCTTCTCTCTCTGTGCACCTTTTGCCACTTATTTTGAGGACTCCATTACCTTGACCTTCTTCTATTTCCACTATCACTTCTTGCTTTTATCCAGGAGCTTCTAACTTGTACACACAAGCATTTGGAGTCTCCTTGAATTCCACTTTTGGATTCATAAACGACGTAGTTTCAGTGGGTAAAGTATTGAGTGGTGAAATTGGATTATTAACTACTTTTTTCTGACAATCATTTGGGCCTTTGATATTAATACAGAACTCACCAGTGGTATTGCTCAACATCGTTCTTTGCTTAATTTCTAGCCGAAAAAAATAAAGAAAAAGAGAACGTAACCGGGGCTTCACTCTTCAATTTAACAATTATTTTTAGATATTGCAGATTGATATATGGAGGAAATGGTAATTATAGAACAAATTAACATGAAGAGAAGTGGCCAGTGGCCAGTAATGGAGTGTGTCCAATCCATATGGTTAAATGGTTTATAATGGAATTATTGCTTTATTCTTTGTGCCATTTTGAATGGTGACTCGAGGGGCGAATCATATTCATATATCTCATATTCTGTAGTGTACTTACTTTATATATAAATTTAGATTTATAATCGTCAAATTGTTTATTTTTTATTTTGAAAGTTATAAATAAATTTCATTTAATGATCAAAATTAAAAATAAACGTTTTAAAAATTATAAATTTAAATTTATTTATAAATCAGGTGTACTGTTGAAAGAATCCCTCTTTATACATGTAAAGTTGAGAAATGACATAATTACGATGTGAATAAACACACATACACATGCGGTTTTGTATTGGTTCAAAAATTAGAATTTTTGTATTTACATTGAAATGCATAGTTGATATTTTCAAATTAAAATATTATCTACAAAAATACATGGATTGTTATTTATAGTCCCATGATTGATGTAATCTTAAATATAGTATGAAAATGAGAATTATTAATGATTGATTTTCTGTTGAGAGTAGTCCCCTGTTCTAAATTTCTGTACATAGAGTAGGCTTTGGTCCAGCTTGATAAAAATTCGAGGAAGACTTGTTTCGGGCCCAATCCACCAGGCCCGATTCAGGTGAAATGAAAACCTGCACCCGGGGTCCGACCGGAAACCGGTAGCTATTGGGTTCCGACCAAAACTCATCTATCTCTTCCAAAATTTATTCCTCTCATTTTATATTAGATACGTTTTGGAGGTGCTTCTACTCATATAAAAGTGGGTTCATATGTTATTGGAATGGAGACACTCATGTGACTTTTTAGAATATTAATAAAGTATTTATTTACTTTTTTTTTTCATTTTTATCCATTTTTAATTTTTATTAAATATATTCTTTAAAATTTAGAAGAATACGTAATAAGAGCAATTTAATATTTTCTTTCACTAATTAAAAAGAGTTAATTGACTCTTAATATTTGTGTATACTTTTAAAACGTCATTTAATATGAAATAAAGAGAATTTTATTTTTATTATCGGTACACTCGAAATTGAAATAGGATGAAGGTCAAGTCCTGCAAAACTATCCTTAAATTAAATGAATCTATGCTGAGCATTGAATTATTAGTAAGAACACTGCTTTTATTTATGAAGTATGACACCCAAAATACTCTTACAATAAATAACACAATTTTATTTATCAAAGTCATCACACATTTATTTCTTCCTTAATATATTTATATATAACCAATCAGATTTGTCCTTTGTCTCTAGAAAATATGTAGGGGCCTGGAAGTGATCTTCTCATTCATGTCCTTTTTAGGAATGGTGATGGTAAGCACTCCATTTTCCATATGAGCCTTAATTTTATTAGCCTTAGCATTATCAGGCAACCTAAAACGCTGAACAAATCTGCCACTGCTACGTTCCAAATGGTACCACTGGTTATCAACCTTTTCTTCTCTCTCAAAGCTCCTTTCACCAGTTAGGCAAAGAACATTACCTTGTTCTAAATCCACTTTCACTTCCTCTTTCTTTAGCCCTGGAAGATCAGCTTTTAGGACATGTGCCTCTGGAGTCTCCTTCCATTCTATCTTGGCATTAACAAAAGGTGTTGTTGCAGCAGCTCCATAATTAAAATCTTGGAATGGATCCCAAATATCCATTCTAATAAATGGATCATAAGGGTTATAATAAGCTTTACTAGAAATGATGGACATGATATTATTTTGTTTATTTGTAATAAGCTATAAAGGATTTCTTCGATTCTATGGAAGGAGAAGATTTGCGAGCTGCATGCATTTATAGGACCATGAAATGTGTTTGTGGCTGTGTAGGATTTATGCACTGCGGAATCCTTTTTTTTTTTTTTTTTTTTTCCTGGAAAATTTGAATTACGTTTAAGAGAATATGGAATTAAATTATTGGGAGTAGGGAGAGGTATATAAGCATCAAGAATTATTATTAATGCACCTTACTATTCTTGATGTGGCTTACGGACAGGCTTCTTTTATGCATAAATTGCTAGTCCTTATCAGAATAAGAAGATTGAATTTGAAAGTTGAATAACAGAATGTATTACAGCTATTTGGCAATAACTTTTTAAGGTTTTAAAAATATTAAATATGAATTTGGGAATAAATTTTATAAAATTGTATGTAATTTATTTATTTCAAACACAATATTAATTAAATTAGATAAGCTCCAACTCAATATAAAACTGCATACTATAATTGCAGTTCATAATATTATCATATGGGTAGTTCATGATACAAGTTGCTTGGTGAATATAAATATATAATTGCAAATACATATATATACTCATAATCAGTGGTGGATTTACCATGGTTAAATTTTTTAAATATTAG